>SKCR01010314.1:0-22615 GCA_019454045.1 Zanthoxylum bungeanum | reverse complement strand
TTGTAGGAATCCTAGGGATACCATAAGTATTGTACTTATACACCTCACAAGAGAACAATTAAATTGTTGCTCACCATGTGGTTTTCCTTAGAGGAATACCGACATGCAGTGGTAAGTGGGAGGATAATGAAACACGATGAAAATCGGAGTAACACACTATTTAAGGCACCGAATCTTAATGGAACACAAATAGTTCATCAAGGATGAAACTATACCATTAATCTTTGAATAAACAAGAACCACGTAGATCGGAGAGAGTCAGAAAATAACCTGGGGTATGGGTTTCTGATCTCACCTTGTTAAGATGTTAATCTTTTAAGGAATACCAACTGACTACGAATGAGGTAGTGATACAAGGTATCGACTCCCTATTATGGCAAAGTGCCATTTAATCCGAAATGGATTCCATGAATATCAACAAGTTTGGATACTAGTTGATGTACCACAAGGCATTGTGCTTATTGGTACTTTATAAGTCTTCAAGGAAGACATACATGGATGGCAACACACCAACGTATAAAGCTAGGCTTTTAGCGGAAATGTATCGTTATCGACATTGTGTTGATTACGATTCAACCTTTTACCTGTTGCCACGGTAAATCCATTTGGATAATGCTTGTTATTCGATCCATGATTGGATTGAAACAAGCATTAGGTTCTTGGAATTATCGTTTTGATGTAATCATAATGGTGTATGATTTAATTCAAAACGAAAATGATTCTTGTGTAAATAAGAGGGTTAGTGGGAGCGCACTGACAATAGCTATCATATAAAATAATGATAATATGTCATTTCTTGGAAATGATATTCCCATAAAATAAATATCGGCGAAAGCTTAGCTTTCGAAATACTCTCCGTGGAACCGTACATTGAAAAATGTACAAGACCTGGTGTATCATACGCTTTGAGCATATGGATTCACAAAAAGGTTAATCCAAGTGATAGTCACTGGATTGATGTTAGAACATCCGTTAATATCTTAGAGAACTAAGGATACTGTCTTAGTCTATGGAGAATGAGAACTTGAAGTGACTGGGATCACTGTAGCAAGTTTCCTATAACCGATAAAGACGACTAAAAGTCGCAAACGGTACTATACAGTTTGAATAATGGTGCAGTAAGCTGGAAATCTTCCAAGCAAGATACTGTTACCGAATAAACAACAAATGCAGGTTAATTGCAGCAGCTGAGGCAGCAATAGAAGTCATTTGGGTCGATACATTTCTAATTAGATTAGATATAGTTTTGTTAGCAGCTGAGCTAGGCATTAGCATAAGCTAAAGAATTAATGGTCTCATCAACGATCCAGATACATACTTATATATTTATCTGATTCGTTCGGATCATACATCGTGGCGAAGTGATGATCGAATTATCGCATCAAGATGATATTCATGCAAATCCGCTGACGAAAGCTTTCTCAGCAGTTTGAGCCAACCGTACATAGTTCGGGGTCAGACACTCGAGTGACTGGCTATAGGCCAAGTGGGAGATTGTTGGACAATTATGACCCATAACGTCACTATTTATAATCATCGGTGTTGTTGTACAAATTAACTTTGTGACATAGGAGATTACACTCGTATCATTTGTGATTAGATCACTTAGATAAATAAATGATAAGAGGTCCCTATGATTTGTTCCCTGGACGGAGAATGATATGACAGTATCAGTCCATGAAGGATAAATCATTAAACATCCCTAGTCAGAGCATTATCGAGATTGGACATCGATGAATGCGTAAAAGACTAGTATTACACTTGTGCGCGTTGTGAGGGCACAACGGCATAGTTCTCATATATTTGGGTATTGGATACTCATGCAAGTGTAATAGGAGGTTGTGTTTCACCGATGGTGCGGGAAACAGCTTCGCTCTGGATTAGACCCCATCAGAATTCCATTGGTAGTATGACTACGTGTCTATGGAAGTCCGAAATCAGGGTAGGTGTATTTGGTCTTAACCTGCGACTTGCACCGCTAATACTTGCGACAATCAATATACTTTGGTTGCGGTCGTCTAGGGCTTTAACGGTTCTGTGTACGCCAATACTGGGTATATTGAGAATCGTAGTGTGTTGGGTGTGATGTCAAGACGGAAGTGTCACTCCAGTCATATGGAGTTGATGATCACGCGGGGATATAGAACTCGTTATCTATATAAGGTTGCAACCGTCGGGATAATATGACTTGGTCATGATTATCCGATTTTAAAGAGACTAGTTGCTTGTCATCCGACATATGCTTCGTACAGGGCAGACACTGTACCAGCCCCAGGCCTTGCATGTGATCATCCGATACTGGGCAGAGAAATACGCAATACTACGGTATACTACGCTTGATATAGATCCTTATCCTGTAAGGATATTTCCGGAGAATTGGGTAGGCATGGTGCTTTGCTAGGAAGCCAACCTTGTCTTGTAAATCGGTAAAAATGTAGTACTTGGTACTTACGTGTTCGGATAGTCCGACGACCGATTTGACTGCCAACATATCCGGGGATCTCATGGGTCGCTTCCCAAAGATTCACCGATGACGTATGACTCGCACTTTTAATTAATCTTGGATTAATTAGATGAGAGAGAAAATTAATATGGGATTAATTGCGGAGATATTTTATCTAGGATAAAATATCGATTAAAGAGAGAGAAACATTAATTTGGAATTAATCGAGGAATTAATATATTTGATATATTAAATGAAATTGGATTTCGACGCGGAATTAAAATTAGATTTTAATTCGGGTGAATGAATTAATTTAGAATTAATTTGTTAGCGACGTGAATAGTGATTTCGCTAGGCGTAATCATTTAATTACGACGCAACGGAAAATTCGTTAATTTGGAATTAACGAACCCGAGCCCGAGATTATTTACGAGCGCATTCGCATTTAGAATTCGAGTGCGGCACGTCAAATCAAGCGTCAAGTCACTAGTCACATCTAGCGTCACATCAAGCGTCAAATCATGTCACTTTGAGTGATGTGAAAATTGATTGGATTGATTGAATGATGTGAGTGATGTGACAATTGATTGGATTGATAGAGTGATGTGAGTGATGTGACTTGATGTGATAAAGTGATGTGTGTGGTTGGCAATTAAAGCCAAATGTGTGTGAAATGAATTTCAAATGAAATTCATGTGTATTAGATACAAAACAACACACACAAATCGTATACATATAACACATCCACTTTTCCCTCCTCTCTCTCCTCTTCTTCTTCCTCTCTTTTCACGCCATTTCTTGTTCTAGTGAGGCAGTGAACTGCCGAATTTAACAAAGAAATTTGGAGGGAAGCAAGTGTGTTTTGTGGCAAAATAAGAGTGCTAGCACACTCCGAGATCAATGCCAAGGTGATAGGGAAGTCCACCCATGAGCCGAGAATCAAAATGATGAAGCTTGGAGTTTCAAATCTTGATGATGATGGGCAAAAATCACTATTCACAGCAGCCCATTGCCGCCCAAAAATGAGCAGAATTTCATTTTTTGTTGCCTCCGCATCGCTCAACCGCTCGATGTAAGTATTCCGCAACTTCCGTCGTTGTATTCACTTGTGATTCATGCTTGAGTTTTAATCTTGGACCTTTAAAAACTCCAACAACTTAAACATTATTGATCAAACACTGTCAACATGATTAAAGCTCACACACTACTTCTTCATATCATCTTAGTGAGCTTGGTTTACTTGGATTAGAAACTCACAAACTTAAATCTTCTTTATCTTTTGTGAGTGTTCAAGATGTGTTGTAATCTTCTTTATTAAACACTTGTGATTGAGAAATCCCTTATTAAGTGGGTATACTCAAAAGGGTGATTTGTGTAAAGGTTAAAAAGCGAACCTAAATTATAAAACTCTTAGTGTTGTAAAAGATTTGGGGTGAACTTATGAAAACTATTGGTTTGAGGTGAACCGCGAAAAACTCTGGTTTTGTGAGTGCACCACAGAAAACTCGATTTAAAATATGAAATCAGTTTTACATAGTGAAAAGGTTCAAGAGTGGTTTAGGAGAGTGGACGTATGCAAAGAGTTGACGAACCATTATAAACTACGGTGTCAATTTCTCTATCCCTTACTCTTTTTAATTATCGCAAGTTATAATTTGTATTTGAATATTATTTAGTAACTTGTATTTTGATAATATATTTTGATTTGTGAAATTGACATTGATAACAACTTTCTATATTTTAATCATTAATCATATCTAGTGTGAATGTTGAATTCTAAACTTAATTGGTAAAGTTACTAACTTAGTAGCGTAAAATCGAAAGGATTTATAATTCCGCATAATTTGGCCATTACCCAATTCACCTCCCTCTTGGGTATAGTACTTGTTGTTTGTGTGCTTGTAGGTAATTTTACGAACTCCTCTCGAATTCAGACTTCCACAAGGTTAAAATAAACCATTTTTAAATAGGGGTGATAATTTGGGTTAAGATTCGTTTATTCGTTCAATTCGACTCGCTTTAAAGAGAATATGAGTTTGAAAAAATTGATTATTTTAATAAATGGGTCAATTCATTTTGATTCATTTATTAAACGAATTGAATACGAATTTAAGCTCATTGATTCATTTCGAATTTGTTTTATTATTTTTCTTTACTAGTTGTTGTTATTTTCAACTAAGATTCGAGAAGTTATTACCAATTTCCATAAAAAAAATAATATTTTCTATATTTGATGAACCATTTTTAGTAAATATATTAATTGTGTAATTCATATGTACACATTTATGAAAAATTAATGTAATTAAATTATGGTAATTTATATAATTAAATAATATCATGAGTAAACAAATTTGTATTTGATTCATTTAGTAAAAAAATCGAATACGAATCTTGATATTAGGATTCGTTTAATAAACGAATCGAATATGAATGCATCACATTTTGATTCAATTCGTTTAGGATTCAATACACATTCGATTCATCAATTTGTTTTGCCACCCCTACTCTAAAGTCGTTGTACCTCACATATTATACAACCTTCACATTTTATCTAAATCATTTTGAGATCAGTCGCGATTATATTTTATTTAAGCCACATTAAACTAATTTGTAGTCACAATCATATTGAGTCCAGTCACAAGCATATTTTTCACATTGAGCTTAGTTAACAATTGAAATTAGTTACAGTAACAATGACCTTAGTCAAATTGACATTTTACATAGATCATGTTTTAATTAATTCATATTAAGCTCAGTCACAATCATCTTGAGATTAGTCACATTCATCTTAAGCTCAGTCACACACCGAGTCGCATTGACATCAATCACAATTACATTGAGATCAACTACAATCACAATCATACTTTACTGCATTCATGTTAATCTTAGTCATAGTCACATCTTACCTTAGTCATATTAAACTCAATTACAATCATATTTTATTTATGTCACATTGAGCTCTATCACAATCACATTTTACCCAAATTTTATTTTACATAATTCATATTTTACCCTCAGTTACATTGACCTTGATAAGTGTGGTTTATACCCACTTATTCATGCATTCTTAGCTTATTATTTTATTAGATTCCGTATCATTTAATGTATTTTGTAGTTCTTTTATGTTTTATTTGTAGGAAGTACTAATACATGGATCTTGGGGCATTTGTACATGTTTTGAGACCATACAGACACATTGGACACGCGCGGGAGAAGCAGGATGCAAGACACGAGAGCTAGAGAAAGAATTCACTGGCATCGTGACACCTTCAGCGTCTCATATATAGTTCCAAAGAGATTGGCACTAATTCTAGGGTTTTTACATGCTCAATGGTTCCAAGGCTTTATTATAAATACATAAGTTCGTCCAAAGTAAAGGGAAGAGGCTAATATACAACACAAAAATCAAAATAACTTATTTTTAGAGAGATCTAAAGAGAAGGATTGAAGAGCGATAAGAGAAGACGAAGACGATGACGTCTGAAGAGGAAGAGATTCAATTAAATCTTATATTTTCTTTTTTAGAACTCTAATGATTTCCATTAAATTCATGACTTGTTTTTATTATTTTTATCTTTTATTCATGAACTAACTCCTTAATTATGGAGAATGATGTAATTGATGCTTGAACCTTGTATTATTTGTAATATTATTATAAAGTTATATTTCAGTTTATTTATATTCTTTTGAGTTTAATGCTTCTTGTTTGCAGGCCACATTTTGAGATGATGAATGTTTAGAATCTATCACTCAAGAGAGAGAATTTTGAATAGATATAGAGAATATAACCTACGAGTTTTATAGAGTTCAAGAGAATATATAAGTTCCTTTGAAGTCTTTAATATAGAATCACAAAGCGTAATGAGTTGTGACCTATTAGATTTTTATAGAGATATCGAAGTCTGAAGTTGATGATATTTTCACTGATACTCGAGAGAGGAAGTGGATATTTGTGGAGTCTTGACTTATAAATAATATAACTAAACAAGGATTAATTGGCATGAAAAATATATATGAGATATCTAGGTGAAATCAGACTCTAGAATCTCTATCACAATCATACTTTACTGCATTCATGTTAAGCTTAGTCATAGTAACATCTTTCCTAAGTCATATTAAACTCAATTAAAATCATATTTTATTTATGTCACATTGAGCTCTGTCACAATCATATTTTATCTAAAATCACATTTTACCTAAATCTCATCTTACATAATTTATATTTTACCCTCAGTTACATTCACCTCAATCTATTCACATTTTACCTAGTCACAATCACATTTTATCTACATCACTTTAAGCTTCTTTACAGACACAATCATATTTACATCAATCGTATACATATTAAGATCAATCACAGCCACAATCACATTGAGTTCAATCATAGTCATATTGAACTATCACATTATGTTCAGTCAAAGTCATATTTCACATATATCATATTTTACATAAGTTATATTGAGCTTAGTCACAATCATATTGACCTCAGTCACAATCATATTAATGTTAGTCTCAATCATGTTTTACTAATCACATTAAACTCGGTTATACTCATATTTTACCTGAGCTATGTTGGGGAATAAAGGTTTTCTTATTTGTGTTATAAATTCTCTAAATATATAGTATGGATGAAGGAAGGTCATGTCCCTTGAGTAGTGCCTTATGGGAAAGACATAAACATATAGGGACATGTCTTCTAAAATTGGAAGAACACACCTCTAGGCTCCAAAAGATATAAGGAAGGGGTATAACCCTTAAGAGAGTTACACCCCACACCAAAGGGTGCCCTCAAAGACACCCTTCTATGCATATATAAAGGAGCCTTATATTAATTCCAAAAAAAATCCAAAAAGTCATATAAGTCTCGAGTCATATTTTTTTTTTTTTTTTTTTTATAGAATTAAGAGAGTTTCCACCATTCTTCATTATTCAAGATCTTGAGAAAGGAGTGCCCCCATCTCAAGAAGAATCCAAGTAATCATGGAAGAACATTAGCTACAAAATCATCCGTAGATCATCATCTTCAAGTTTCCAAGTTTTTTCTAAAGTCTAATAGTTCATGTTAAATTGGCGTGTTAGTGTAGATTTGATTTCCATTGTTGTGTTCTGGGTTTGAATGGTTAAGATTTATTTGATGCATGTTAATTTGTTTAATGGCAGTAATATAAGCACAATCGTAAGAACTTATTAAGTTTAAGTGTTGTTAGATGAAAATTTACATGTGTTAATAGTCACTTTCCTGGAAAATGTATTCTGTGTATGAAAAATATGCAAGAGCATTCGAACATCCGACGAACGCGTAGGTAAAAATTTAGATTTTTTGTAATCTCGTTCGAACGCGTCTTCAAACGCAACTTGAATGCAAGTCTTCTGCCAAAGAGCGTTCGAATGTGTATTCAAACACAACACGAACGTAAACTCTCTGGAATATTTCGTTCGAATATATTTTCAAACACTACATGAATGTGAACTCTCTGGAACACTTCGTTCGAACGCTTTTAGGAACACTACATGAACAAGAACTCACTGGAAAGTTTTGTTCGAACGAAAAAATGAACGTGACACTAATGAAATTAATCATGGAATTATATTTAGATTAACATAAACTTAGATTAATTTGTATTATCATAATATTAACATAGTAAAATCATATATTGTATTATGATAGCCTTGGTAGTATAGATTTAAGTTAATATTGAGGTGCTCAATTATCACAAGCATGCACATAGTGATAAAGTTAAAATTAATTAGGTATGCATACTTGGTTGAGAATTAAAAGTGTAATCTTACACACGTAATTCCATCCAAGCTTGATTGATTAATACACATATACACATATAAATCTACACATATTTTATTGTGAATTGAAGTGTAATACTAAGTTTGAATGTCTAAGATATTCTATTGAGAAAATATTTAAAGGATATTCTGTCAAAAAAAACGATAAGAGTCTAAGTGGGGCAGGGACTTAAGTGGTTACTCTGGACCCCCCTCATCCTTTGTGAATATCCCTTTATTTACTTATCATAAGAAATTTTAGTCGTAAATTCAATGACTTATATTATTTGGTACTACCGTCCAACATAACAACGAGTGGATTCTTAGTATATCACCTAAACAAGATCATTCGTTTGATCGTTGTGTAATTTATATTTTGTAGACTTATCGATTACTGTTGGTTTTTCCAGTTACACATGGCTAGCGGAAATATCGCAGTACCGGTCGCTCATTGAGAAAAACCAAAAAAATTTGGTGAAGCTAACTTTAAACAACAGCAGAGCAAAATATTATTCCACCTGACAATGCTGCAGTTGGCTAAGTACCTCAAAGATCCTTCGGGTCCTATGAAGGGAGAAACAGAAACAGCTAAGCAACTGTGAGAAGAGACATGGTGGTCAGGCGACTTCTTGTGCAAGAACTACCTCTTAAGAGGACTTGACAATACCTTGTACAATGTGTACCAAGGCATGATTTCTGCGAAGATTATCTGGGAATCTCTTGAGAAGAAATACAAAACTGAGGATGTCGGGAAAAGAAATTTGTTGTGGGTAGGTTCCTGGACTACAAGATGGTAGATTCAAGAACAGTAATGTCTCAGTTGGGTGAACTATATTGTATCATTCATGAAATAATGGTTGAAGGAATGAAACTATGTGAGATGTTTCAAGTTTCCACAATCATTGAAAAGTTGCCTCCATCATGGAAGGACTTGAGGAGCTATCTAAAATATAAAAAGAAGTAGATGGGTCTTGAAGACCTTGGAGTTCGAGAGGATCGAAGAGGCCAACAGGAAGTCCGAAAAGGCCTGTTATAAGACTATGGAGTCTTAGGCCAACATCGTCCAGGGTGGAAAGGGTAGCAAAAAGAGAGAATAATGGAGTTGATTCTTCCCAAGTAAATAAAAGTTCAAGGGGAAGTGCTAAACTGTGGAAAAAACGGTCATATGGCAAAGGACTATCGAAATAAGAAGTCTCAGGATATGCAAGAAAAAGAAAAGTGAGGCCCATGTCACTGAAGATGAGCAACTAATTGATGAGATCTCAAAAATGAATCTCTCAATAGTTGTAACAGAAGCCAACTTGGTTGAGAATCTGAGAGAATGATGGGTATACACTTGGGCTACTCGTTTTATATGTGCTGATAGCAAGATATTTTCCTCGTATCAGAAGGTTGATGGTGGAGATTATCTGACAATGGAAAATTTATCTACTTCTAGAGTGGTTGGACAAGGCACAGTGGTTCTGAAGATGACATCCGAAAATGAGCTTACATTGAAGAATGTTCTACATGTTCATGATATTCAGAAGAACTTGGTCTCGGGCTCTCTCCTTAGCAAGAATGACTTTAAGCTTGTATTTGTTTCTGACAAGTTTGTACTGTCTAACAATGATGTTTATATAGGAAAAGGATACCCACTGAGGGCCTTTTCAAGTTTAATGTAACGACTGTCAATCGATACTGTAGTAATAATAAAGCTACATCTTTCGCTTATATTTTTGAGTCACAAAATGTATGGCATGAGAGGTTAAGACATGTTAATTATGATAAAATACGTAAACTAATTAACAGGGACCTTATACCTAAATTTACAATTGATAACCAATATAAATGTAAGGCATGTGTTGAAGCAAAAATACATAGAACATCATTTCAATCCATAGAACGGTGTTCTGAACCCTTGGAACTTGTACACTCTAATGTGTGTGATATGAATATTGTGCAAACAAGAGGTGGTAAAAAAATACTTTGTCACTTTTATCGATGATAGCACAAGATTTTGTTATGTGTATTTGCTGAGGAGCAAAGGTGAAGCTATTGAGAGCTTTATACATTATAATAACGAAGTTGAAAATAAACTTGGCAAGAAAATCAAAAGAATCAGGAGTGACAGAGGTGGTGAATATTATTCCAATCATGGAATTATTCATGAAACAACTGCTCCTTATTCGCCTCAATAAAACGGGATTGATAAGCGTAAAAATCAAACATTGAAGGAAATGATGAACGCCATGTTGACAAGTTCTGGTTTACCCTAGAATTTTTTGGGGGAAGCCTTGTTTTCTGCCAACTATGTTCTAAACAAGCTACCTCATAGAAGATTGGACAAGATACCATATGAATTATGGAAAGGTCAAGTACCTTCCTACAAATATTTGAAAGTGTGGGGGTGTCTTGCCAAAGTAATGGTTCCTAAACCTAAGAAGGTTAGAATAAGACCCAAAACTGATGATTGTATATTCATTAGATATGCTCGCAACAGTAGTGCGTATCGATTCTTAGTACATAAGTATGAAATTCCTGACATCAACTTGAATATGATAATTGAGTCAAGAAATGTGATATTTTTTTAATAGATATTTCCTTGTAAGGAAAGACAAAGAACAGAGTCTCTCAAAAAAACTATTGATACGGTCAAAGACAGTGATCAGGCTGACCAAGAGTAAGATCAACTTGAAAATGAGCCTCAGAGCTATAAAGAAGCAATGTCTTCGTCGGAGGCACCTCCGTGGAAAGAGGCTATCAATAGTGAGATTGATTTCATCCTACAAACCATACTTGGGAGTTGGTTGATCTTCCTCCAGGTTGTAAGCCACTGGGCTATAAATGATATTCAAACAGAAGATGAAACCAGATAGATTAATAGATAAGTACAAGGCAAGACTTGTTATAAAAGGTTATAGATAAAAAGAAGGCCTTGATTACTTTGATACCTATTCAACAGTGACTCATATTACATCAATAAGAATGCTCATAGCCATAGCAGCTATATTTGGTCTTGAAATACATCAAATGAATGTAAAAACGCATTCTTAAATAGTGAACTAGATGAAGAGATTTACATGGAACAACCAAAAGGTTTCAATGTTCCTGGACAAGAACAGAAAGTGTGCAAACTTGTAAAATCCTTATATGGATTAAAACAAGCACCTAAACAATGGCATGAAAAATTTGACAAACAGATGTTGCAAAATGGGTTCAAAATCAATGAGTGTGATAAATGTGTATACACAAATCAATTCAAAAAAGATATGTCATTGTGTGTCTCTACATAGACGATATGCTGATAATTAGTAGTAATCATAAGATGATTCATTCTACCAAGAAAGTATTAACCAGCAAATTTGATATGAAAGATGTAGGAGTAGCTGATGTGATCTTAGGAATTAAGATTTCTAGAATATCATAAGGGTATATATTATCTCAGACTCACTATGTTGATAAGATACTTGAGAAATATAATAAATGAGATCTAAATATTGCTAGAACCTATGTAGACCTAAATCTTCATTTATCGAAGAATACTGGCTCAAATGTATCGCAATTAGATTATTCGAGAATCATCGGAAGTCTGATGTATCTCACAAATTACTCACGACCTGATATCGCTCAAGCTGTAAATAGGCTTAGTTGATATACGAGCAATCCATGATATAACCACTAGAAAGCCATAGTAAGATTTTTGAGGTATCTGAAAGAACTTCAAAATATGGTCTGCATTATACGAGATATCCTGCTGTTCTAAAGGGATACAATGATACTAACTGGATATCTGATACAGTGGATTCCAAATCTACGAGTGGATTTGTTTTCACATTTAGTGGTGCAGCCATGTCATGAAAATCCTCAAGGAAAACATATATTGCCCAATCTTCTATGGAATCAGAATTCATAGCATTAGACAAAACAGCGGAAGAAGCGGAATGGCTTCGAAATTTCCTAGAGGATATTCCTCATTGGACCAAACTAATGCCAACGATAAGCATACATTGTGATAGTCAATTGGCTATTAGGAGAGCCCAAAATAAAATGTATAATGGTAAGTCTCGACACATATGTCGCAGACATAATACCATATGACAACTGCTCTTAAGTGGCATAATTTCGATAAATTATGTCAAATCAAAAGAAAACCTAGCGGATCCATTTACTAAATGTTTACTTAGAGAGAAAGTTGAGCAGTCATCGATGGGAATGTGCTTAAAGCCTATAAATTAAGAATTGTCATTAAGGAAACCTAACCTAGCTGACTGGAGATCCCAAGATCTAGGTTCCAAAGAGACAACTGAAACTTTGTGCAATTCCAGAAAAGCACTATAGAGTTTTATACTCTTTCCCATTCCTGTAATGACGTAGAGTGCTATCTGTTAAGGTTAGGATAAGCTAAGGCTTTTAATGATCACTATATTAGGAGAATAGTCCTAATGAAAGTAAAGGCAGATTACCTCTTTATAGTAGATCACTTATTTCAAGTAAGAAGTAAGATCGCTTCCATGAGAATCTTTAAAGGCTGGATTCCCTAAAGGACTTGATGAATCCATGACCAATGTTTATGGCTGAAGTGAACACAACTGTAGAACAGGAAATGGTCTAAGTAAAGTTGTGTGTTGACAATTAGCTTGGTTTACACTAATGGCGGAACAGTTCAAGACTATGGATCACTGGTTCACCAAGTAAATCTGATTATCATTCACTAGGAAAGGTTCAAGGTGAAAGCTACCTATTTCAATGCAGTTTTATTTCATGAAAACTCTCTTAAGTGTCTGTATGAATATTTAGAGAATTGTGAGGGATTGTTGTAAATTCTCTAAATATATAGTATGGATGAAAAAAGAGTTATGTTCCTTAAGTAGTGCCCTATGAGAAAGACATAAACATATAGGGATATGTCTTCTACAATTGGAAGAACACACCTCTAGGCTCCAAAAGTTATAAGGAATGGGTATAACCCTTAGGAGGGTTACACCCCACACCAAAAGTGCACTCAAATGTGCTCTTCCATGTCTATATGAAGGAGTCTTATGTTCATTCCAAAAAATCCAGATAATCATATAAGTCTTGAGTTAAGAGAGAGTTTCCACCATTCTTCATTATTCAAGATCTTGAGAAAATAGTGTCTCTCTCTCAAGAAGAATCCAAGTATAGGAGAAAATTAGCCAGAAAACTATTCGTAGAGCACCGAGAAGGGGCTAATAAGTTCTTAAGGACAGAGGCAACTCGACTTGGACCAAGTTGATCGTCATCTTCAAGTTTCCAGGTTTTTTCTAAGGTCTAATAGTTCATGTTAAATTGACATGTTTGTGTAGATTTGATTTCCATTGTTGTGTTCTGGGTTTGAATGGTTAAGATTTGTTTGATGCATGTTAATTTCGTTTAACGGCACTAATATAACCATAATGTGTTCCTCAGTCACATTAATTATCCCTAGTTATATTGATGACATCATTGAAGATTACTGGCCCCTAATAAGATTGCTAACATTTAATAAAAAATTTCAAATAATTTTGAGCAACAATTAATTCAATTAATTTTGTCCCTAAGGAGTGTGGTTTGATGGCAAATGACTGATGACTTGGTTGTCAAGTCTCGAGTTCGAGTTCAGGGGATGCATTTATTGTAAGAGCCTAGGGCAGCCAAAGGTTTTACCTGCTCCGCTTAAGCTCAGATCGGGTGGTTTAGAGGTGGGATTTCCAATGTTTCCAAAAAAATAAATTAATTTAATTTATCTTAGTCACATTAGTCACTGAAATATCATGTGTGCCTCCATCATGTGACTCATGTACCATGATATCTTATTAATGTTCACATTATTATTTGGTAAAAATAAACCCAAAATCCAAATTTAAATCTTAAGAGAAATAATAAGTTAAAAAATATTTAGATTTTTTACCACTTATCTTTTAAAGAAAAGTCCCCAAGGGGCGTGACTTTGTGGTGTAGGGTTTAGGATATCACTTTGAGTTCCTGAATCGAATTCGGATAGTTTAGCGGTGAGATTTCCAACGATTTAAAAAAAAAAATCTTTTAAAGAAGAATATTGTTGGCATGAATGATACTATTGTTCATGTCAACATGACATCGTTCACATGAACCGTTCTAAAGGAGAGTGTAATCATTAAAAAAAACTATTAAATATGAAAGATACAATGTAATTAATAGATTTGATTTATTATAATCACTAATCATGATGATGAAAATATGATTTTTTAATAATTCTCTGTAAAAAAAAGTGCCCTGACATAAAACAGAGTCGAAAATCGAATATACTAAAGCGGCTTCCAAAGTAAAGTCTCAACAATTAGGTTGTCTTTCATTTTAATGAAACCGAGACGGTGTTGATAAGTTCTTAAGGACAAAGATTAATCTCGACTCGGATCACTGCATTCATCATTTTCCAGGTTTTATTTACATATCAAGTTCTAGGTTTTGCTAGATCTATTTTTAGTCTCTGGATTTGATTTGTTTGTTACATGTTGATTTCTTGTTTAATGACACTATATGAACAACAGGTTTTATATGCTTGTAAATTATCTCATTTTGGTTCATGCAAGTTCTTTCATTTTGTTCATTTTTCCCTTTTTATTTTAGATAGATTTATTTGACTAATGTTGATAATGCTGCTAGTCACTAGTGAACATTTAATTTTCTGGAAATAAGAGGGGTTTTTTTTTTTTTTTTTTTTTTTTTTAATGTATTGGTGGCAGCATTTGGCGCGAATAATGATAGTCTAAATAATTTTGATTTTTTCTTGTCATAAACTATTCAATTGGAGCTTTGCATTATCATATCCCAGGTTGATCCTATTTCGAACATATAGATTGTCTAGATCGCATGGTTGGATGAAATTGAAAAAGAATTATCTTTTAAGCCTTCCTTTAAGAATTTTTGTAGTTATTTTCTTTGTTTACATTGTTGTAATATTTATCATCAAATAATTTTGTTAGTGAACTTTGGCTTATTCAGTGTTCTCTAACTGTAGCAATTCATTTCAATTATGGCAAATGACTCCATTTTGCAGGTTCCAAAGAATGTACCTGAAGTTTTAAGTTTTGTTATTTTTCTTGTAGCTGCTGTTAGATGGCTTAGAAGAAACTAATACCTTTTTCCCATTCTCTCTTTTCAGTTAACATCTTCGAATCGGATCATCTCTGGCATAGGATCCAAGTATCAAAAATCCATAAAGAAAGTTTTTATCTCCTACGTTTCTGTTGATCTTAGTCGATTCACACAGGTTGATGAGCTAAACTGCTTTCCTGTCTCTTGGAGTTGTTATCGTTTGAAAACTAAACTCCTTTGTCGGAAATGTGGGGTTCATATAGGCTATGGATACGGATGCTCACCTGCTCTCTGTGGTTTTGACTCTCCCAACGCAACTAGCTCAGCTTATAAAACGTTCAACATAAAGATCAAAGCTCTACAGCCTTCAGCAGATACTCAACAAGGTTGAGATGGAAGGGTCATCTGGTGATGGGCGGACTTCTATCATGCACCTGCTCGATGATTGCCTGTGTTTTATTTTCCAATGGATTGATTGACTGTGGCACTGATCATGAATCATTTGGTTTGACTTGTCATCACTGGCTTGGTATTCAAAATTTGTGTCGTCGATCTTTACAATTCCATTATTCATTTACCCAACTCACTCGTTCTTCGCTATCTCAGCACAATCTTGACATTAGGTCCTTCATTCTGCTCACTCGATTTCTGCATCCCTATCGAATTGCACCAAGCTACGTAATTCAGGCATAAATCAGTTGCAAAATTATGTGTCAAAATTGCAAATTCTTTATCTGAATTGTTGTTTTCAAATCACTGATAGTGGACTTTCCATGATTGCTACTGGTTCCTCAACTAGTATTAGTTTGTATCGGTGCATTGTTACTGATGTAGGCATAGAAACTTTGGCTAACATTTTCTCATCTTTGATGCATGTGAATTTCTTACTGCTTGCATATTTCTGACTGTGGGTTGAAGGGTCTTTCACAAAGATGCAGTCAACTTCAAGCAGTTAAAAATCTAGTTGTAGGGGTGCAACTGGCATTGGCTTCCGTGGATGTTAACCAACTTTAGCTTATATAGATACTGAATCTCGTCAGCTTGGAGCAGAGGGGATAATGGGGATTGTCAGTGGAGGTGGGCTAGAGTTTTTAAATGTTTCTGGTACGAGCCCTACTCGTTTGGAAGTGGATTGGCAGTAATTGGAACAGGGTTTGCCACAAGGCTGAAAACCCTGAACCTTCGAATGTGCAGAAATGTCGGTGATGAGTGTATTGTGGCAATTGCAAAGGGCTGTCCTTTACTTCAAGAATGGAACTTATTGTTATGCCACGATATCAGATTTCCAGGTTGCGCATTTATTGGATTAAACTGCGATAATTTGGAGAAACTTCATGTGAACCGCTGTCGGAATACATATGATCTTGGGTTCCGAGCTTTGAGAGATGGGTGCAAACAGCTCTTGATCTTATACGTGAACCAGAAGAATAGGTGAGTATCTTCGACAGCATTGGAGTTGTTTAAAATGTACAGAGGTAATGTTAAGATCAAGGATGAAGAAGTAACGTGTATAGGACCTCACTGGATAGATGATGAGGCTTTCAGATGATCATTAGTAGTTAACAAGACATAATGACACTTTAAAGACTGAACTCCGATCGCTAATGTGCCATTAATGAGCAGCAGCAGCATTGCGGCAATCTCTCTGATGATGATTAATCTTGACTTAATCACTACAGTGGTTCGTCGTGTAGGTAAATACTTATATTGTTTGGCACACATTGAATAGATATCATCTATTGTGTTTCTTGACACATCTTATCACCATTTGATGCAAGAATCTCATTCAGTTGCATTTATGCAAGTCTTTCTACTTTAATTATGTTTTCATTTTCCACAACTAATATACACTGCTTTCCATTCATTTCCTGTTACTTTGTGTAATCTACTATTTAGTCGAATCCAATAGGAGGTTATACACTTGAGTTGTCTATGTGATCCATGAATTAATTTTTTTTTTCAATAGATTTATCAATGTTCTAAAACGCGCTAAGCACCCTAGGCTCTATGTTTAGAACACTGATTTATAAATTAATCAAAGTGCATAGATAGAATTATGTAATGAATTCTGTTCGAATTTTGAACCACTTTATACAACTAGATTTGACCTAACGCCACAACTTTTAACCACCAACTTAAATTTTGTTAAAAGTTAAAAATACTGCAAGCGTGTGCTTAGGCCAACAGACTAATAATTTTCAACATCCCCTTTCATAACTTTACGGTTTTCTTTGGAACAAAAGCAACATACACATAAACAATTGGTCAAGAATTTTCTATTCTACAGAAGAATACAGGCATTTCTAAACAGAAAGTGTGAGGGCGAGCGAGTTTAGGGAGTGTATTTCTTAGAGGCTGGGACAGTTAGAGGTTTTACCTATTCCGCTTAAGTCCGGGTTGGATGATATAGCAGTAGGATTTCCAACGTTTCCAAAAAAAATAAAAAGGTAAGAGTAACATAGGCTAATCCGTACTCCTACCACGAGAGACTCGTGTTTCCAGTTGGTTTTCTTGGAAAAGATAGCATAGACTGGGAAGTATCCATCTATCTGCCAGCATTGACTCCCCATACATTGTCCCATGCACCATTTGGGGCAGCCTTAGGTCCCTCAAGGTAATTCTGGTTCCCGTGGGGGTTGTGAGGGCCTGGGAGTCCACTTGGTCCTGGTTGATTGACCTGTCTGGGTTTTGTTTTAATTCCCAGAAGTCTCAATACAAATCTAGCTAACTCCCCATACAACATTCCAGAGCGATCAAAAAGCTGCAAGCAGACGTGTATGAATAATTATGAGATAAATCACAGTTTAACTTCAGCTCATCAAGCAGCACTAATGATTTCTTCACTATCCAACTGTTACTACTCTCAAAAAGTTGAAAAACAGGTCCCAATAATATTTTACATCATATATAAACAAAGATGAATATGGAAATGGAAGTAGTATGTAGAGAGAGAAGCACCTGAAGGAGTGCAGACATAAACATGTGAAATGCTTGGGTATTTTGGTCTATCAGAATTGATACTCTGCCAAAAAAATTTACAACACCTTGCATCTGCCAAAATTAAGAAACAAGTGATTGTGAGTCTTGGACAACAGGTATATGAACCTCTGGTCACAGAACATAGCATCATGACATCAAGGTTAACTACTCAGATTTACCTTACAAAAAAATATCCAAGCATAAATGCCAGATATAAAGTGATGGAAAAGATTGAGATCTAAAACCAAGAATTTACTGTCAACCACATGATAAGTAGTAAAACTGATTAAAAAAAAAAAAACAATGGTATGTAAGACTTGGAACACTCTAACACGTTGAGTCAATGGAAACGGGAAATGTTATTTGCTAAAAGAACTAAGACACAGAACGTTGGGAAAACGTTAAATAAAATAATTTTTTTTATATATTTACAAATATAATTATTTAAAAGTTACAATATAAATATGCATACGAACATAAAGATAAAATTTAAACTAAATAAAAGAAAATTCAAGTTTGTTTGTTCATTGGTTCATTTTGAGTCTATTTCTATCTTTATCCTGGATGAATCATAAATAAGGATTACAATATTTACTATTTGTTATTTTGATGTAGCTTAGCAAACATATCAATAAATAATAATAATACACATCACAAAATAAAATCTATACCAAGCCAAACCAAATAAAACTTTTTCTACTATGTGGGGTCGGCTACATGAATCTTTTAACGTCATAGTGCTCTATCTGAGATCATAGATTCATCAAGCTCCATAAAACTTAGGTCTTTTATAGCCATGTCAACTTAGGTTTTTTCTGTCCATGTCAACTTAGGTTTTTCCCTTCCTCGCTTGGCATATGGCAACATCATTTGCTCTCATTTTCTCAATAGATCACTTAAAGGCCTACATTGGATATGTCCAAACCAACTTAGCCTTGTTTCTCTCATCTTCTCATCAATCGATGTTATCCCTAATTCCTTCCTAATTACATCATTTCTAACTTTGTCTTTCCTAATCCATCCATACATCTATCTGAGCATTCTCATTTCAGCTACCCTCATCTTTTGGGCATGTTAATGTTTTATTGTCCAACATTCTGTTACATAAAGCATTGCAGATCTCACGACGATCCTATAAAGTTTGCCATTAAGTTTTAAATGGATGTTGTGATCACACAAGACCCCAGACGCACATCTCCATTTCCTTCAACCCGATTGAATTCTATGTGTAATATCTCAATCGACTTCTCCATCCTTTTGGAGGATGGACCCGAGGCACATAAAACACTCGCTATTTGAGATTGGTTGGTCGCCAATTCTTATTTCTGCCACATTACCTCTACGACATTTGTTAAACTCACACACCATGTGTTCAGTTTTTAACCTACTTAGTCGGAGGTCTTTAGCTTGTAAGGTTTTTCTCCACATCTTAAGTTTAGCCTCTATGCCTTCTTTAGACTCATCCACCAATATTATATCATCAGCAAATAGCATACACCATGGCAGCTCATCTTAGATATCCTTAGTAATTCCATCCATCACTAAGGCAAAAAAATAAGGGCTCAATGCAGAACCTTGGTGCAAGCGTATGGTAATAGGAAAGTGTCTTGTTATTTCTCCTTAAGTCTTGACACAAGTCATTGCGCCTTCATACATATCTGTAATGACTTGAATATAAGCAACACGTACTCCTTTCTTTTCTAATACCCTCCAAAGAATTTCCCTTGATACCCTATCGTATGCTTTTTATAAATCTATAAAGACCATATGAAGGTCTTTCTCCCTACTACGATAATGTTCCATCAAGCCCCTTGACAAGTGTATTGCTTTTATAGTCGATCTTCCTGGCATGAACCTAAATGGGTTCTCAAATATACTTGTTTCTTGTCTTAACCTGCGCTCAATTATTTTTTCCTGCAATTTCATTGTGTGACTCATTAGCTTTATACCTCTGTAATTTGCGCAATTTTGTATATCCCCATTATTATTGTAAATAAGTACCAAAATACTCTTCCTCCATTCCTCTGGCATTTTCTTAGTTCTCAAGATAACATTTAATAACTTAGTTAACCAAGTTATTCCCTCTTCTCATATATATTTCCACACTTCCATTGAATTGCATATGGCCCCATTGCTCTCTTTCTTCATCTTTGCTAATGCAACTTTTACCTCGGATAGTTGAATTCTTCGGTAGAATGCATAATTCCGATTTTCTTCTGAGTATCCTAGCTCCCCAAGATCCATATCCATCTCATTTCCAACATTAAATAGTGGGTAAAAGTACCTTCTCCATCTTTCTTTAATCTCTGCCCCGGCAACTATTATGTTTTATGCCTCATCCTTGATGCATTTATTAAAATAATTTCAAAGAATAGCCATTTCAAATTTCAACAATAAAAAATTTAAAAATATATATATTTAATACGTCATTAGCATCACCACCAATAGGGGTATTCACGGGTCGGGTCGGGTTTTTCGATTTTTTTAATGGCCCGATCGGGTCGGGACCTTCGACCCGCAACCCGAAATTTGAGAAGGTGACCTGCGCGGGTCGGGTCGCAACGGGTCGGGTCAAAAACCTGCGGGTTGGATCGGGTCAACATAATATGCAGTAAATATAATATATATATTTAATACGTCATTAGCATCACCACCAATAGGGGTATTCACGGGTCGGGTCGGGTTTTTTGATTTTTTTAATGGCCCGATCGGGTCGGGACCTTCGACCCGCAACCCGAAATTTGAGAAGGTGACCTGCGCGGGTCGGGTCGCAACGGGTTGGATCGGGTCAACATAATATGCAGTAAATATAATATATATATTTTATTGATACAAATTTGACAAGGCAGGCGAGTAGCTGAAATGGCAAAGTGTTTGATTAATACCTATCTGATCACGTGTTCGATTTTCACCATAAATGTTGTTTAAAAAATAAAATTTTCAAAAATTATTTAAGTTGGGATTCGAACCTGAGACTATTTAAACACTAAGTAAAGACTTTGTCATTTCAACTACACTTATTTCTTGTCAAAATTGTATCATTAAAATATATATATTATAATTATAATATTATTTACATCGGGTTGGGTCGGGTCAAACCCGAGTTTTCTGACCTAAACCCGTGACCCGAAATTAAATTTTAAAATTCATAAACCCGACCCTATGAACACCCCTAACCACCATCATTAGCGACCTTGACTTTCCCTTTCTTGTTATTCGTCTATCTTCTCTTCCTCTTATTAAAATCATCAACACATCTTTTCACATCCGTTTCTTCCTAGCAATTCCATCAAAAACCTTCTCCCAATCACTCGCCATGAACATCACGCAATTTGAGTCATGTTTTTCCAATTGGTCGGTACAATCAAGGCATTCCTAGCTTACATTGGAGGCCTATGATGTCAAATGCAATATGAAGGGCAAGGCGTTTTGATAGTTCAACCCGCCAAAGCACTGCCTTTGACCATTCAAAGTGCGGGTTGACTAGTCAAACAAGCAGAATTTCATCTAATATATAAGAAATCATAACTTACAATACTTAAGGCGCCACCCAAGTACTGAAGGAAACTGTTTGAAAAACTCATCCAAGCACCTACCCAAGCGCCGTTTAGGTGACGCCTTTGACAACATAAGTGGAGGCAAGGGACTACAGAGGACGAGCCTCTTTTCACCGATCATGAAAACAGAGCAGCTTTGTGTTGGTACCATAAGTTCTTCTAAATTTAACATTTTTCCTTTAGAGCAAAACAAATATCTAGCTTCATCACTGAAGGGCGACCACGAACCAAAGAACTTTTCAACTGGAGTTTGCCCGTGCAAATAAAAAATGGAAACATCTTTTTTCTTTAAACTCACGTTTCTGAAACGTCTCTATAAACATTTCCTATTATTTTTATTAAATTTATTGGTCGGAAACATTTCCTAACTTTCCCGTTTCTACTTCATTTCGGAAAGACGGAAACTCAAGCCCGAAGGGGAAAATCGTTTCCGTGCTCGTAGGTCAATGCCTAATTACTAAAGCTAGGGTGGGGGACTCTTTTTAGCCTAAGGAAATCGAATAGATCAACAACTCATCAATTGCCAAAGTTGAGTGTTGTCCCAAGAAATAGCTATTCAACTGTAAAAGTTAGTTTCATTTTGCTGAAGAAACATACAAGACAAGGAATCATGCAATAACTGGTCAAAGAAAAGAGAAAGAAATATTTAATTACCACTTGAAGGAAGGAAATCCAGAAGCCTGGTGGAGATGGTGGACCACCATATGGATTATTCGGATCTTGTTCACCATAAGGACCCATGCCCATTCCATATCCACCCATCGGGGCCCCCAAACCACCGTTATACATTCCCCCACCGTAC
>SKCR01010313.1:0-36598 GCA_019454045.1 Zanthoxylum bungeanum | reverse complement strand
TTAGGGTTGTTCACGTTTTTGGCCTAATTTGAGACTAGATTCATGTGACACTCTCTCACTTCTTTGTGCTTCACGGTTTAGACAAAGGGAGCCAAAACGTTTTCTCTCTTCCCTCTCTTTTTCCCTCTGCATCTCACGGCTTCACTGCCGTTTTCTTCTTCATTTTTTTTCTGGTTTCACTGAGAAATCGAGATGCATGGAAGATGATTAGTGCTAGCACACTCTAGGAGTGATACAAAGGTGATAGGGAAGTGAGTTTGTGAGCATGGAATCTCAAAGCTTGGAGCTTTAATGGAGTTCTCACATGGCCGAAAATGGTGAGCACCAAACCAGTCCAAACCGCACAGCCCACTGCAAGGAGAAGCCATTGCCGAGCTTGGAGGGAGCTTAAAAACGCATCTTGTTCTTCATCCATCAAAACCGAATTCAATGTGAGTTGATTCCGCCACCTCCTTTGATGTATTCATATGTGGTTTTTTATGCATGTTTTGTGATCCTTGGGACTTTGATTGAACACTTTCACTCAGCAGTTGTTTTGGCTCCAACATCTTTGTTGATTTCAGTACCGCTTTTTAACATGATGGCATGACATTGCTCCTTCCCATGTTTCTTGGATTTGGCTCTGTGTTGCTAGAAGGGTACCTGGCGGTCTGTAACTCTGAGCATTTGCCAGTTGTCCGATTTGATTCTCTAGTGCTTTGATAGAGGCTGAATGGCTTTGAAATATAGTGTCATATCTTGCTGCTTGAGAGTCGTGTTTTGCTTCCATCTTTTTCAAGTAGGTCAACACTTCTGTTATTCCTGATTCATTTGCCTGGTCCTGGCCTTGGTTCTGTTGCTGGAATTCAGGTGGATAGTTCTGCTGTTGGCCTGAATTGTTGCTCCATGATAAATTATGATGATTCCTCCACCATGGGTTGTAGGTGTTAGAATATGAATTGGTCGCTTGTCTGTTGAAATTGTTGACATAATTCACCGTCTCTTCTTGTTGGTTGGTTCTGGTGCTCCTCCATATGGTGAACTTGTGGATCCAGTGATGTTCACAACTTGCGTGCTAAGGTTTCTAGACATTTGCATATCTGATCCAGCCTGGTATTCACTGCTGTGTTTGCTCCAACTTCATAAATTCCTGCAATTCTTTGGATCATGCTCCTTCTGTTGGCCACAAGGAATGTTGTTGGCCATTTTTTCGATTAGGCCAGGCTTGATCTTCTCCTTTTCCCATCAAGGCTCCTCCAGCAGCAGCATCGATTGTGGTCTCATTATTCCAGAAAGTCCATTGTAGAAGGTCTGAACTTGTAGCCACTTTGGAATCTCATGGTGAGGACATTTCCGAGAGTAAATCTTTGTACCTTTCCCAAGCTTCGCAGAGGGATTCTGAATCTTGTTGTATAAAGGATGTGAGTCATTCCTCAATTTTCCGGTTCTGGCTGGTGGAAAGTACTTTGCCAGAAATTTGGTGGCTAAAGTGTTCCAAGTTGTGATAGATCCTGCTGGTAGTGAATGTAGCCAAGCTTTAGCTCTGTCCTTCAGGGAATATGGAAAAACTCGCAGTCTCATTGCTTCTTCTGATGCTCTGTTGTAGTTAAAAGTGCCGCAAACTTCCAGGAAGTTGCTCATGTGGGAATTAGGATCTTCAGTTGCATTCCCCCCGAACTGAACTAACTGCTGAATCATCCGAATGCATGTTTTGATGTCACGCATTTGCTGGTAAGGGAGGAAGTACAATACAGGAAATGAGTCTATCAACCACCGGAATTGTTCTGTCTCGAATGGGAATTGGTGGTGCAACGTTCAAAGGTTCAGGTTCCATGTTGACTAAAGCTCTTGGCCTTATCGCCTTTCCCTCTCAACTGTCTGATGGTTTTTCAATTTCTGGGTCAAGCGGTCGGAGTTCAAAGCTTCTGGTTCGTCTCATGAAGTTTCTGAAAACCTGAAACACAAGAAAACAACACATAAGTAAAAAGAAATTAGATACAAGTAACGTATCTAACCCCTAAACTAATAGTAAAAGATAAATAAGTCCCCGGCAACGGCGCCAAAAACTTGACCGGCGTAAACACACACGTATAACGCAAGCGCATGTATCGTTCAAGTAGTATAAAAATATCGATCCCACGAGGACTTAATATCTAAACTATTAATTTTATGAGGTCAAATGATTACTAATATCTAACAAGTTGATTGATTGATTTGAAATGGTGACGATTCTAAATTTAAAAGCAAGTAAATAAAATTGTCGAAAATAGGTTTTAAGAAAATTCAATATTAAAAACTATCGAGGGTTGTGATTTTTTTCAATATCATTTTAAATATGAAGTGGTTATCTTAAAGTTGGGTAATATATTCATTTATTAACCTGGAACACTAAATTATGTGTAAGCCTCTGTCGATGGTCAGACACAAATACCCAGTTTAACCCAATTGAATCATATGTCTATGTCAACCAAATTATCTGGATTCATTAAGTTTAAGTTCCAATTATGGCTACCCCCGCCCGACAGGTATATTCCTATCCTGTAAGGAAATCTATTAAAGGGTTATCTATCCTCAAGGAAGATCGTAGGCTATCGAGTCTAAGGCTGAAACCTAAAATTCCTATGTCTAGTTCATTTTAGATTTACCAGATCAATTTTATTAATGGCCAGTTAATGAAAAAGCATTAAGTTTAAGACTCAATAAATAAATCTTTATATTACCCAAGCTATAATCTAACCCTTATAAAATGGTGATATTAGATTTCATCACAACCCCAGATAACTAATTTAGTTACAACACATAACTAGGGCTAGTAAAACTTGAAAATAAAAGACATAAAGTAAAAATGCGGTAAAGTAAATACTGAAAAGTAAATTACAATAAAATAAAATGCTAAGGTAAAAGGAATTACTTTTACTACTACTAATTTAGATATCTCCCATAAAATAATATATAAACTTGTGATTCTTTTTCCAACCAGCCATATAGGCGGTAACCTGATTAAGTCAAATTAAGTCCAACCAGCCATAAAGGCGGAACCAAAATTAAATTACCAACCGACAAATCTGGCGGTATCCTTTATTAGTCAGGTTAAAACCAGATTAAAATGAATTACCAACCGACCAATATAGCGGTATCCTTTTTAAGTCAATATTTTAAATAGTGAATATATTATATTTAAGGGAGATTAATCTAAATAGCAATAGTAAAAGAATTACCTTTCACCCTAGCTGGGGAAGTTACCTCCTCATTACTGAAAAGTAAAAACTGAAAAATTAAAGAAAGAAAAGTATTGTGCGTAAAAGTAAATTGCGGAAAGTAAAAACTGAAAAGTAAAGAAAAGAAAGTGCGAAACTGAAAATTAATTACTGAGAACTAAAAATAAACAAACTAGATACAATCTTCTTATTTATTCATTAAGAATTTCAAAGAAGAAAGTATGAATTTTACAAATGAAATGGCTTGGTATTTATAGGCAAAATTTTGCCACCATCAAATCATCCATCAAATTCTCCACCAAATCCATTATTAATTTCTCCACTAATTACTCCACCAAATCCATAATTGCTACACTAATTGCTTATCTTGTTTGGTGTTGATTTGATAATTTTTATTAATTATTAATTAATTAATATTTTGCTTTGAAAATGATTGATAATGACTTTTAATAATTACACTCCACACACTTCTGGATGGTTCATCAATTTCGGTCATGAAATCATCAGAATTCGAAAATACTTTCTCTTTCAAAGTTGTAGAACTTTGAGTCTTCTTTAATCTGGCACTTGAATCAGCTCAATCCGATATCTGAGTAAAACGTTATGCCCAAAGTACGACAGATGCATAAAACTGGAATTTCCAAAACTGCACTTCGTCAAAACGCCCTTTCAAGTTTCCAATCTCCAAAATTAAAATATCAAGTCCAATAATTGCCTTTATTTGACCCATATTTCATCCTAAATGATTTCATTAAGACCCGATATTATTTTATCTGCAAAATAAACTAAAATATATCAAAACGTTCATCAAACCCGAGAAACTAAACAAAATATTAAGTAAAAGGGGCGGTAAATATTGATATATTTTCCGCTCATCAAGTATGGTCTGCACTCGGGATACAAAGCCACGTACCGCTTAAGATATACATATCTCTTCTCATCCTAACTTGTATTTGAGCATGTTATAGTCTTTAGGTTATTTGTGTATTATTTAAAGCATGGTTTAATTTAGTTTGTTATTTATTTGTTAAAGCATGTTTAGGTTGATCATTATGCATGTTCTTAGTTTATGATGCGTTTGGGTAATGATTTATACATGTTGATTTAATGGTTCAATATGCTTGTTGTGTTACATTGCGTGGAATTATTTGGATGAAAGCATGTTAGATCTAAGTACCCTTGAGCATGAATGTTGAATAGATTCGGTTAGTTTATTGCACAAATTATATCATCACAAGTGACATAAGTAAGGGACCATTCCGAACCCAACGGTTTGAGGTTTTCCCTTGCGAGGGGTGAGTGCGGCCTTAAATCTTTGTCCCGGTTCACACCGGGTGGCGACTCCATGTTATTTCGTACTTCCCAACTAGGCCGCGAGCCTAGAACAGCGTCGTCAAGTTCTGTTGTCTACAGTCTGGCGACTCCACTGGGATATTTTGAATCGGCCCCGAAATCATGTCTTGTGATGTGTATAATTTGTGCTTTAATTGACCGTTTCTACAGTGAATGAAAAGGGTGTAATCAAAGGCATTTTTAAGGCTAGGTAATGGTTCCATGTCTTCCTTCACTCACTACCTTTTTTATAAGGAAAAGCTGTGATGACACCTATATAACCATTACTTGTAGCTCGTTGTGACAAACTAGTTTGGAGGACTCGTTGTTTATTCCTGACACCAAGCGATAAGAGCCTAAGGGGCTTGGGTACTTAAGTGAGCCTCGCTCCACCCTCCCTCTGGGGAATCTACAACGGGAAATCCATTCGACAGTTAGTCATACACCATAACTCGTTGGCACGTACCGTAAGGTATAAAAAAGGTGCACTCACTTGGTCGCTCGAACCCTTGAGTGGGGAGTCCTAGTTGTGGGTAATCCTTCGTCAAACGAGAGCTTTTGTCCACACTCCCGTAAACCCACATGTGAACCATAGTTGTATGACCTATTGGGGCCACCCTTTATGCTTTTGATAACCCCATGCATATTATGTCTTATACATCCCATGCATCTCATGCATACATGCATCATGTTAACCCACGTGTCTTAAAAGCCATCATAGATATCCGTTGGGTTAGAAAAAAAAGAAAGACTTGACAAAGGAGAGTTTAGCAAACATTGACATCGGGAAAAAGGAAATCGAGAAACAAAGAACTTTACTGCAAGGATAGAAAGACCATGGTGGGCCCAAAAAAAAACAAAAAAAGAGAAAAAAAAAAGAAAAAAAAAGGAGAAAAAAAGATAAAAAAGGAAAAAAAAAAGAAAAGAAAAGAAAAAATTGTTGTTTGTTTTTAGTCCTTGATAGTTAGACATAAGTCCAATGATGAAATTGTTTACTTCAGGGTGAAACCTTAGAAACGATAAACTCTTGATATGCTTTAATCTGATACTTTGAATAATTGATCTATGTTAGACTCGTAAGCACTTGATTATGGTTCTTAGCAGTGAAAACCTGAGTAGTTAGCAAGTGACTAGTTGAAGAAATTATAGGTCGGTGAATGACCGTTTGCTTAGATGTCTATCTTGATTTGCTTATGTTATGATGTGTGGTATGGTTGAAAATGAAAAGAAAAATCTCTAAAGAAAAGAATTGAACCGCCTATAACCGATAAGCGTGAAGCTACCCATGGGCGAGTATTAGGACCACCATGAGGAGAAATGCTACCTTAAAGGTAGGTGTGTTGAAAAAAAAAAGAGAAAAAAAAAAAAAAAAAAAAAAAAAAGAAGTTCAAAATGAAAAGAAAAAAAAGAAGAGATAAAAGAGAAAGAAAACCATACCACATTGAGCACAAAAAAGCAATTGCAGAGCATAACTGAGACATATAGGTTGGTTTGACCCATCGATCCCAATTTTTGAAACGAAATCATCGAGTTAGCTTACCTGAGGATTAAGCTGTGAAAGAACCTTTGCACACACACACTTTGAGTCTGGCTTAGATCACTTATTCAAAGACTTGGATTTGATTTGCATTGAATGTTTTGAAGGTTCTCTGGTTTCATTACTGGGCATTCTTTGAGGACAATGATATGTATAACTATTGAGACTATTTCGTAGCATAGTATGATGATATAGAAGGCCCCACCATGTGGTTCATCTTGACCAAGTGAAAATAGCGGAGAGCAGAAAGCTAAACCAAATACTGGGGGCGACTAGTCTCCCACATCGCGAATCAGGGACATAACAAGATATTAAGTCATGAAACCAGGAAGAAGACTGAGCAATCACCTGGAGAACTGGCGGAAGACCTAACCCAACGGAATAGGAAATTCATTCATGCATGCATGCATACACGTAACGTATTTTGCATTCTTTTTGTGTTTGTTTCGTTTTGTATTCACAGGTTTCAAAGAAGAAAAAGAGAAAGCGGCAAAGACAAGCCAACCAGAATCAGCAACATATGAGTAGTAGTTTTGGGGAAGAGTCCCAGGGTTGAGGCCCATATCAATATCAGTTTTGGGGCGAGCCCCACATCAGTATCAGTCTGGGGGCGAGGCCCACATCAGTTTGGGGCGAGGCCCACGTTAGTATCAGTTTTGGGGCAAGGCCCACATCAGTTTCGGTCTGGGGGCGAGGCCCACATCAGTATCAGTTTGAGTTGAGGCCCACATCAGTATCAGTTTTGGGGTAAGGCCCACATCAGTTTCAGTTTGGGGCGAGGCCCATATCAGTATTCATTTGGGGATGAGTCCCGGGGTTGAGGCCCATAACAGTATCAGCTTGGGGCGAGGCCCACATCAGTTTGGGGCGAGGCTCACATCAGTATCAGTTTGGGGCGAGGCCCACATCAGTATCAACTCAGGGTCGAGGCCCACATTATCACCAGTTTCAGGAATGAAGCCCAGGGAATAAATCCCACATTCAGCACGGTTCAGGATTGGACCACCTCACAACACGGTTCAGTAATTAACCATCACATCAGTATCAGTAGGGATGAGTCTCAGGGCCGAGGTCCATACATTAGTATCAGCTTGGGGCGAAGCCCATATCAGTTTTGGGGATGCGTCCTAGGGTCGAGGCCCACATCAGCATCATCTGAGGGCGAGGCCCACATCATTGGCATCAGTATCGGTTTCTACCGGATACGGCATCCTAGGGGCGAGGCCCATATTACATCAGATCAGTTCTGCCGGGTATGGCATTCTGTGGGCGAGGCCCACATTGGTTCAAATCAGTTTCAGCCAGGTACGGCACTCCGGGCATGGAGGTATCAGATCAGCCAGGTACGACACTCCGGGTATGGAGATATCAGATCAGCCAGGTACGGCGCTCCGGGTATGGAGATATCAGTTCAGCCAGGTATGGCACTCTGGGTATGGAGATATCAGATCAGTTCAGCCAGGTACGACACTCCAGACATGGAGATATCACAGCTGCGACACCCTAGGTACGGGGTTAGCATTCAGACATTTGTGGCTCTCTAGGTACGGATGCGTCACTGCGACACCCTAGGTACGGGGTTAGCACTCAGACATTTGTGGCTCTCTAGGTACGGAGACGTAACTGCCACACCCTAGGTACGGGGTTAGCACTCAGACATTTGTGGCACTCTAGGTACGGAGGCGTCACTGCGACACCCTAGGTACGGGGTTAGCACTTAGACATTTGTGGCACTCTAGGTACGGAGGCGTCACTGCGACACCCTAGGTACGGGGTTAGCACTCAGACATTTGTGGCTCTCTAGGTACGGAGACGTCACCGCGACACCCTAGGTACGGGGTTAGCACTCAGACATTTGTGGCTCTCTAGGTACGGAGACGTCACCGCGACACCCTAGATACGGGGTTAGCATTCAGACCTTTGTGGCACTCTAGGTACGGAGGCTTCACTGCGACACCCTAGGTATGGGGTTAGCACTCAGACATTTGTGGCTCTCTAGGTACGGAGACGTCACTGCGACACCCTAGGTACGGGGTTGGCATTCAGACCACAGCGACACCCTAGGTATGGGGTTAGCACGCCAGGTACGACATGTGGACTATGTGGATTATGTGGACAACCGAGGACTACCGTGGACTATGTGGACTACCGTGGATTACCGTGGACTGTCGTGGACTATGTGGATTATGTGGACTACCGAGGACTACCGTGGAATATGTGGACTACCGTGGAGTATGTGGACTATGTGGACTACCGAGGAGTATGTGGACTATGTGGACTACCGTGGACTACCGAGGAGTATGTGGACTATGTGGACTACCGTGGACTAAACCTGCCCTTCTCTCCCCTCTCGTCCAGCCAACGCCATCAGTAGCCCCTCACGCACTCAAAGCAACAGCGCATCAAACTCCTTCAGCACCTAGCCCCACACACCTTCACGCCCAGCTCACGCCTAACTGCCACCAATTCACGTTAACTGCCCCTCAACGTATCACACACAGCGCACCATCACTCACCACTAGCCTATTGACACTCTCTCACCAGCACACACGTCCCTCTCTCAACTCACAACACAGCCTCACTTGCACACACGTCCCTCACTTAGTCACGCCCAGCTCATCGCTTCACCCAAGCAGCTTCACGCCCATCCTTCACGCATAAATCTGCATCAACGCCCACTAGCTAACAAATAGCCACGCAGTCCACCCAAGCAGCTTCACGCCCAAGCCCTAAACTTAGCCCTCCATTGCCAAGTTCCAGCCCCCATTCACAGCCCTAAAACACCCTCAAATAAACCTTATTCACAGCCCTAAAGTCGCACTAAACACCCTCCAAACACAGCCCCATTCGCAGCCCCAAAACAGTCCCTGAAAACACCCCACTGCACCTGTGAACTGCCGCAGTTCACCTTCTGTTCTGGTCAGTTTTTGTTGCGTCCTTAGCCCACAAAACAGTCCTAAAATCACCTAAACACCATCCCCAAAACCTCCATAAAGTTTCCCTAAAAATCCTCACAAACGCACCTCCCTAAGCCTTCAAAATCACCCAAAACAGTCCGCTAAACCATCAAGACAGTGACCTGAAATGTAGCAGCGAAATAGCAGCGAAACGGACTTGAAACAGCAGCCCGAACAGCAAAACAGCGAGGAAAGACGTTGAGTTGGTGAACTAAAAGAGTAGCGGATCATTCACCCTTCCAACAGACGTGTAACGCCCTTTCTTAGACGACAAAAGAGGTTAGACCTGAGGGCACCTTTCTACTTATCTTCTTTATTGTTGTTTTATTTATTTTGATATATAATTGCATGAGAGTCGTTTGAAGCATGATGTGATTGTTGGATGAATGGGATATGTGTTCCCTTTTGTGGTATATCGAATGGAAACCCGGACGTAAATTCCATAGCCGATTCCGAATGGACGGTAGTATGGTCTGCACTCGGGATACAAAGCCACGTACCGCTTAAGATATACATATCTCGTCTCATCCTAACTTGTATTTGAGCATGTTATAGTCTTTAGGTTATTTGTTTATTATTTAAAGCATGGTTTAATTTAGTTTGTTATTTATTTGTTAAAGCATGTTTAGGTTGATCATTATGCATGTTCTTAGTTTATGATGCGTTTGGGTAATGATTTATACATGTTGATTTAATGGTTCAATATGCTTGTTGTGTTACATTGCGTGGAATTATTTGGATGAAAGCATGTTAGATCTAAGTACCCTTGAGCATGAATGTTGAATATATTCGGTTAGTTTATTGCACAAATTATATCATCACAAGTGACATAAGTAAGGGACCATTCCGAACCCAACGGTTTGAGGTCTTCCCTTGCGAGGGGTGAGTGCGGCCTTAAATCTTTGTCTCGGTTCACACCGGGTGGCGACTCCATGTTATTTCGTACTTCCCAACTAGGCCGCGAGCCTAGAACAGCGTCGTCAAGTTCTGTTGTCTACACTTAATCCATTAAGCTTGTCGCAGTAGACTCCTTAATTTCTGAATTTGAACTAAGGATTAGATCCTTAAAATATGATGATGAAATTGAAGGATATTCATAAATCTATGTTAACTCTTGGAGAGTTAATGACTATTCTCAAGGAGATAAAAGTCAAACTTTACAATTAGGCAAGTAGCGCTAGTCGCACCTTACTTCGATATTCTAGAAACCCGAGGCTTGCCCAAAGGCTACTGGAATCTTGAAAAGGGCAAAGGCAATATCATTATAATCTTCTAGGAAGATAAATGACATATCCCAAAATGTCTGCCTTAAATGTGGTAAACGGGATCACGGAAGCGTGACTGCCATTTGGACAAAGCAGACATGAAGGAATAGAAGACGAGCAAGGCTCTGACTTCAAATGTGATTGTCATAAATATATTCATTACTAGTATTTAAAATTGGATTTTAGATACTTAGTGTGATATATATATATATATATATATATTGATGTTCAGAATCTGTTATAAACAGGATACTGACTTCAATAGAGATTAATCTGCGAATTGGAAATGGGACGACTGTCGCTATTTTAACCGTAGATACGTAAGTTTATGAACTACCCTCGGGTGTGTACTTAAGTTAGGAAACTGTTATTATGTAACTAGTTTGACTAGAAACATTATCTTTATATCAGTGAATAACCTGCTGCGGGTGAACCTTTGTATTCTGGAACACTAAAGTGTTTTATTATATAAAGATGATATTGAGATAAACACATTAGATGTGAATAACAGAATTTATATTTTGAATATAAATAAATCTCAAAATATAACATGACAAAAAAATAGCTTAACTGATTCGATCAGATGAAACTAATTGTGGCATTGTTGTCTGGGACACAACTAAACAAGAATCGTATATCCACACTTTCGAAGAGTGGGTACTCGGACTAATTTGATTCCAATCAAATAAAGTCTACGAATCTAGTTTATTGGGCAAAGTGCCTAAAACACTATTTACTTGGTAAAAGTGTAAATGCCACCAATCTGTTAGCCCTAGTTCATAGTGAAACAAGTGGGCCCATATTTAGCTAGGCTAGATGTGGATATGAATATTTTGTGACCTTTACGGATGTGGCATCGCGTTATGGTTATGTGTTTCATTTGAAGAACACAAATCGGAAACTTTTTGAGTTTCGAGACGAAATAGACAAACAAATCGGCTAAAGTATTAAACCTTCACGGTTAGACCGTAATGGAAAATACTTAAGACTAAGTTTCTCGTATACTTGAAAGAGTATAGGATTCTTTCAATGAGGACTCCTCCCGGAACACGTCAAAGTGACGGTGTGTCCGAACGGATAAACCAAATTTTGTTGGACATGATAAGGTTAATCATGAGTCGCTCTGAGCTACCATTTCCTTCAACGGATAAGCTTTATACAGTGCAAGAACTTATTTTGAATAAGGTTCCATTAAAATCTGTTTGACATATATCATATTAGATATGAACGGGAAAAGAAACCGAGTTTCTCATTCCTGTTTTATTTGGGTATGCTAGGCATACGATTGGATGATACCAAACTAAAACCCAAATTGGATAAGTGCCAAATATAGGTTATCCTAGGGATACCAAAGTATTGTACTTATACAACTCACGAGAGAACAATTAGATTGTTGCTCACCATGTCTTTTTCCTAAGAGGAATACCGATATGCAGTGGTAAGTGGGAGGATAGTAAAACTCGATGAAAAATCGGATTAATACTATTCAAGGCACCTATTCCTTAATGGAACGTAAATAGTTTGTCAAGAATTAAACTATTACCAACAATCTTCAAATACACAAGAACCGCGTATGTCAGAGAGATTCGGAAAACAACCTGGGGTATTGGTTTTTGATCTCACCTCATAAAGATGTATATCTTATTGAGGTATACAAACTGACTATTTATGAGGAAGTGATACAAGGTATCGACTCCCAATTATGACAAAGTGTCATGAATCCGAAATGGATTCCATGTATATCAACCAAGTTTGGATACTAGTTGATGTACCGCAAGGCATTGTGGCTATCGGTACTGTATAAGTCTTCAAGGAAGACATACATGGATGGCAACATACCAACGTATAAAGCTAGGCTTTTAGCGGAAAGGTATCGTTATCAATATTTGTTGATTGTGATTCAACCTTTTAACTTTTGCCACAGTAAATCTATTTGGATAATGCTTGCTTAAGCTGCATGTTTCATTTGTGAAATATGTCAGCTTAATGGCAAAATCGCTTTACTGAAAGGGAAACCTTTTGGAGGATGTTTATAACATCCTGTCGGTTTTGTCGTACCAAAACTAGCAAACAAGGTTTGCAGGTTATTCGATCCATGTTTGGATTGAAGCAAGCATTAGGTTATTGGAATTATCGTTTTGATGTAATCATAATAGTGTATGATTTAATTCAAAACGAAATGATTCTTGTGTATATAAGAGGGTTAGTGGGAGAGCACTGACAATCGTTGTCCTATATAATAATGATAATATGTCATCCCTTGGAAATGATATTCCCATAAAATAACTATCGGTGAAAGCTTGGCTTTCGAAAACTCTCCGTGGAATCGTACATTGAAAAATGTACGCGACCTGGTGTCTCATTCGCTTTGAGCATATGAAGTCACAAACAGGCCGATCCAAGTGATAGTCACTGGATTGATATTAAGAGCATCCGTTAGTATCTTAGAGAACTAAGGATGCTGTCTTAGTCTGTGGAGATTGAGAACTTGAAGTGACTGGGATCACTGTAGCAAGTTTCCGAACCGATAAAGACGACTATAAGTCGCAAACGGTACTATACAGTTTGAATAACGGTATAGTGAGCTGGAAATCTTCCAAGCAAGATACTGTTACCATATAAACAGCAAATGTGGGTTATTGCTGCAGCTGAAGCGGTAATAGAACCCTTCTGGGTCGATAAACAAATCTAATTAGATTAGATATAATTCTGTTAGCAGCTGAGCTAGGCTCGAGCACTGGCTAAAGAATTAATGGTCTCATCAACGATCCAGATACATACTTTGATAATCATCTGATTCGTTCGGATCATACATCGTGGCGATGTGATGATCGAATAAATCGCATCAGACGATAGTCATGCAAATCCGCTGACGAAAGCATTTCTCAGCAATTTTAGCCAACCGTACATAGTTCGGGTGTAAGACACTCGAGTGACTGGCTATAGGCCAAGTGGGAGATTTTTGGACAATTATGACCCATAGCGTCACTATTTGTACAGATCATGGTATTGTTGTACAAATTAACTATGTGACAAAGGAGATTGCACTCTTATAATTTGTGATTAGATCACCTAGATGTATAAATGATGAGAGGTCCCTATGATTTGTTCCTGGACAGAGAAAGATATGAGACAGTATCAGTCCATGAAGGATAAATCATTAAATATCCCTAGTCAGAGTATTATCGAGATTGGACATCGATAAATACGTAAATGACTAGTATTACACTTGTGCGCGTTGTGAGGGCACAACGACATAGTTCTCATATATTTAGGTATATGATACTCATGCAAGTGTAATAGGAGGTTGTGTTTTACTGATGGTACGAGAAACAGCTTCGCTCTGGATAGACCCCCTCGGAATTCCATTGGTAGTATGACTATGTGTCTTTGGAAGTCCGAAATCAGGGTAGGTGTATTTGGTCTTAACTTGAGACTTACACCGCTAATACTTGCGACAATCAATATACTTTGGTTGAGATCGTCCAGGGCTTTAACAGGTTCTGTGTACGCCAATACTGGGTATATTGAGAATCGTAGTGTGTTGGGTGTATTGTCAAGACGGAAGTGTCACTCCAGTCATTTGGAATGATGGTCAAGTAGGATACGGTACTGGTTCTCTTAAATACTGCAGTCATCGGGATAATATGACTAGGTCATAGTTATCTGATTATAGAGACTAGTTACCAGACATCTGACATGTGCTTCGTACGGGGCAGACACAATTTTAGCCTCAGGCCTAGCACGTGATCATCCGATACTGGACAGAAATACGCAATACCACGTATACTACGCCTGATATAGATCGGTTATTCCTGTAAGCATGTTTTTGGAGAATTGGGTAGGCATGTCGCTTTGCTAGAAGCCAACCTTGTCTTGTAAATCGGTACAAATGTAGTACGAGGTACTTACGTGTTCGGATAGTCCGACGACCCGAATTTACTGCCAACATATCCAGAGATCTCATGGGTCGCTTCCTGAAGATTCACCGATGACGTATGACTCACACTTTAATTAATCTAGGATTAATTTAATGAGAGAGAAAATTAATCTGGGATTAATTACGGAGATATTTTATCCGGGATAAAATATCAATTAAAGAAAGAGAACGATTAATTTGGAATTAATCGGTAAAATAATATATTTGATATATTATACGAAATTGGATTTCCACGCGAAATTAAAATTAGTTTTTTTATTCGGGCGAACGAATTAATTTAGAATTAATTCGTTAGCGATGTGAATAGTGATTTTGGTAGGCGTAATCGTTTAATTACGACGCAACGGAAAATTCGTTAATTTGGAATTAGCGAACCCGAGCCCAGGATTGTTTGCGAGCGCATTCGCATTTTGAATTCGAGTGTGGCATGCAAGTCAAATCAAGTGTCAAATCATTAGTCACATCAAGTGTCAAATCACATGTCACTTTGAGTGATGTGACATTTGATTGATTGATGTGAGTTGATTAGAGAAGAAAGAAAGCATTAAATGCTTTTCTTTTTGAAATTGAAAAAGTTAAATGGTTTATTAATTTTTGGAAAATATAAAAACCATTTACATTTTTCTTTTTCCCTCTCTCTCCTGCTTCACGGTTTCACAATTTTTTGGAGCCAAAACTTCTTCTTCTCTCTCACGCCTCTTCTCCTCTGTTTTCTGGTTTTGACCGAGCAACAATGGAGAAGCAAATGATTTTGTTGCAAGATCTAAAGTGCTAGCACACCATATGAGGCACACCAAGGTGATAGGACAATGAGTTCGTGAGCATGGAAGTTTGTCACAAAGCTTGGAGCTTCAAAGGACATCCATGGCCGATTCTTGGAGGAGGAAGACAAGCCACTACCGAGCAGTCCCCACACCGAGCAGCCCACTGCCGAGCTTGGAGAAGGCAGAAAGTTGAAGTTCGTTTTTGTTCTTCGTAGCATCTCTACCAATCATTGTGAGTTATTCTGATATAAAGTCTGTCTAACATATTTTCATGGAACCTTATTCAAAATAAGTATTGCACTGTTTAATGCGTATCCTTAGAAGGAAATTGGTAGCTCAGAGTGACTCATCATTAACCTTACCATGTCCAACAAAGTTTGGTTTCTCCGTTCGGACACATCGTCCAACTGAGGTGTTCCGGGAGGAGTTCACTGTGAAAGAATACCATACTCTTTCAAGTAATCTTGAAACTCATATGTTTAAGTATTATTCACCATGTTCCAACCGTAATGTTTTAATACTTTTATCGGTCGGTTTTCTTACTTCGTGTCGAAATTCTTTCAATTTCTCAAAAGTTTCCAACTTGGGTTTCATAAGATACACATAACCATAACGTGATGCCACATCCGTAAAGGTTACGAAGTATTCATATCCACCTCTAGCCTAGCTAGAGATGGGCCCACTTACGTCACTATGAACGAGGGATAACAGATCGGTGGCACGTGCATCTTTACCATGTAAAAGGTGTTTTAGGCACTTTGCCTAATAAACAAGATTCATAGACGTCATATCATTTAGGATTAAATCTGTCCATGTATCCATTCTTCAAAAGAGTGGATATACGGGTCTTGTTAATGCGTCACAGACAACAATGCCATAAATAAGTCTCATATGATTTACTCAGTTTGAGCCTTTTTGTTTGTAATGTTATATATTTGAGATTCATTTATATTCCAAATATAAATATTGTTATTCACATCTAATGTGTATATCTCAATATCATCTTTATAGACAAAACACACAGTGTTCTGGAATATAAAGGTATACCCCCAACGGGTTAAACTAGATACAGAGATAATGTTCTTAGTCAAACTAGGTACATTATAACAGTCTCCTAATTTAAGTACATGCCCCAAGGCAGTTCCAAAACTTAGGTTCCTACTGCCAAAACAGCGACTCTTGTCTTGTTTCCGATTTGTAGGTCGATCTTATCTGAAGCCAGTATCCCGCTAATCAGTAGATCCTGCACATCAGTACATATGTATGTTCTACATCCAGTATCAAAATCCAATTTTAAAACTGGTAGTGGACATATTTATAACAAACTTACCTGAAGCCGGAGCCTTGCCCCGCCTTCACTTCCTTCATGTCTACCTTGTCCATACGGCAGTCACGTTTCCAGTGACCATGTTTGCTAGAATTTAGGCAGACATCTTTGGGATATGTCCTTTGTCTTCCCAGAAGACTGACAATTTAGCCTTGCCTTTTTCTTCACACCCCTAGAAGCCTTCGGCCAAGCCTTGGCCTTCTGGGATGTCGAAGTAAGATGCGCCTTGCGCTTCTTGCCCTTCTAGAAGCTCTGGCTATGCATAACATATTGAGCACTAAAGTTATCATCACGATGAGTCTTCCAAAACTCATGCTCTACTATTTGCTCAACTCCGGGCTCAGGCCCGAGAGGTTTCTCTATCAAAAAGAGTAACTTCTCAGCACCCAGGACTATCCTGAGATTTGTTTCCCAATTTGGAAAATTAAAGCCGTTAAAGACATTTTCATCCAGGTCCAATTTAATAGGCTGGACACGCAGGTCCAATTTAATAAATAATCTAGCAAAGCACCGTGCCTACCCAATTCTCTAGAAATATTCTTTTAAGGAATACATAATCTATATCAGGCGTAATATACATAGTATTACGTATTACGATCCAGTATCGGATGTCACATGCTAGGCCTGGGGCTAGAATTGTGTCTGCCCCGTACGAAGCATATATAAAATCACTATCAACTAGTCTCTTTATGATAGGAAAGTCATGACCTAGTCATACTTTCCCGATGGCAATAACACTATAAAGTACCGGTTATGTATTCTTGCGTGATCATCATCTCCATATGACTTAAGTGATACTTCCATCTTGACATCACACCCAATACACTACGATTCTCAGTATATCCAGAAGAGGCGTACACAGAACCTGTTAAATCCCCGGACGACCAAAACCAAAGTATACTGATTGTCACAAGTATTAGCGATGCAAGTCTCAGGTTAAGACCATATACACCTACCCTGATTCAGATTCCCATAGACACATAGTCATAATACCAATGGGACTCCGAAGGGTCTATCAGAAGCGAAGCTGTGCCCGTACCATCGACAAACAGAACCTCTTATTACACTGGCATGAGTATCCAATACTCAAATATATTAGAACTATTATGTTAAGCTTCCATAACGCGCACAAGTGTAATACTAGCCTATTCCACATTATCGATGTCCCGTCTCGATAATACTACGACTAGGGATATTTAATGATTAAACCTTATGTGGATTAATATTGTCTCATATCTTATTAATCAGGTACTAATCATATGGACTTTTATCATTTATATATCCAAGTAATCTAATTACAAAATGATAAAAGAGCAATTTCCTTTGTCACATAGTTAATTTTGTACAAGAGCACCACGTTCTTTACAAAATAGTGATGTTATGGGTCATAATTATCCAACAAGTACATGAAAGCTACACAAGCTTGCAAGGAAGATATTTGGTTTCAAAGGTTATTGGAGGAGCTCGGGCACAAACTGTTGGACAATTATGACCCATAGCGTCACTATTTGTACAGATCATGGTGTTGTTGTACAAATTAACTATGTGACAAAGGAGATTGCACTCTTATCAGTTGTGATTAGATCACCTAGATGTATAAATGATAGGAGTTCCCTATGATTTGTTCCTGGATTGAGAATGATATGAGACAGTATCAGTCCACGAAGGATAAATCATTAAATATCCCTAGTCAGAGCATTCTCGAGATTGGACATCGATAAATGTGTAAAAGACTAGTATTACACTTGTGCACGTTGTGAGGTCACAATGGCATAGTTCTCATATATTTGGGTATATGATACTCATGCAAGTGTAATAGGAGATTGTGTTTTACTGATGGTACAGGAAACAGCTTCGCTCTGGATAGACCCCCTCGGAATTCCATTGGTAGTATGACTATGTGTCTATGGAAGTCCGAAATCAGGGTAGGTGTATTTGGTCTTAACCTGAGACTTGCACCGCTAATACTTGCGACAATCAATATACTTTGGTTTTGGTCGTCCAGGGCTTTAACCGGTTTCTGTGTACGCCTCTTCTGGGTATATCGAGAATCGTAGTATGTTGGGTGTGATGTCAAGAAGGAAGTATCACTTCAGTCATATGGAGATGATGGTCACGTAGGATACGGTACTAGTACTCTTATGTACTGCAGTCATCGGGATAAAATGACAAGGTCATGTTTATCCGATTATAGAGACTAGTTACCAGACATCTGACATGTGCTTCGTACGGGGCATAGACAATTGCAGCCCGGGCCTAGCACGTGATCATCTGATACTGGATCTACATACACAATACTACGTATACTACGCCTGATATAGATCCTTTATTCCTGTAAGGATATTTCTGGAGAATTAGGTAGGCATGGCGCTTTGCTAGAAGCCAATCTTGTCTTGTAAATCGGTATAAACGTAGTACTAGGTACTTACGTGTTCGGATAGTCCGACCACCGAATTTACTGCCAACATATCCGAGGATCTCATGGGTCGCTTCCCGAAGATTCACAGATGACGTATGACTCGCACTATAAATTAATCTGGGATTATTTAGAAGAGAGAGAAAATTAATCTGGGATTAATTGCGGAGATATTTTATCTGGGATAAAATATCATTAAAGAGAGAAAAATGATTAATTTGGAATTAATCGATTAATTAATATATTTGATATATTAAACGAAATTAGATTTCGACGCGGAATTAAAATTAGATTTTAATTCTGGCGAACGAATTAATTTAGAATTAATTCGTTAGCGACGTCAATAGTAATTATGCTAGGCATGAATATTTAATTAAATTAGACTTAATTACGTCGCAACGGATAATTCGTTAATTTGGAATTAACGAACCCGAGCTCGGGATTATTTGCGAGCGCATTCGCATTTCGAATTCGAGTGCGGCACGCAAGTCAAATCAAGCGTCAAATCGCTAGTCGCATCTAGCGTGACATCATTCGTCAATCAAGTGATAGATGTCTTTCACTTTGAGTGATTGACGCTAGTCACTATTCATTAATTGATGGATTGATGGAGTGATGTGTGTGGTTGGCAAGCATTTATGGCTTGATTTTTTGAAAATCAAAAGTGCTATATGTTAATTAATTTTTTGGAAATCAATTAGTCAACACACAACCAACTCTCTCCTCTCTTTCTTCTTCCTCTCACACGCCCAAGGGGCTGAAAAACTTCTATTTTTCTGTTGAAAAACCGAGAGCCATAGGAAAGCTTAGAGTCGCGATTTTGTGGCAAAATCGGGAGTGCTAGCACACTACGAAGTCATGCGAAGGTGATAGGGAAGTCCATCCATGAGCTTGGAATCATTTGACGAAGCTTGTAGATTGTTCAAGGAGCAACAATGGCCGAATTTGGAGGAGCCACTGCAGCTCACTGCAGAGCAGACCATGGAGGCAGAAAGTTGATTTTTGTTGCCTCGCGCGTTGTTCAACCGATCGATGTGAGTATTCCGCAACTCCCTCGTTGTATTCGCACTTGTTTCATGCTTGTTTATTGATCCATGGGACCTTAGCAAACACCAACAATGGTATCAGAGCAAGGAAAAGCATGAAAAATGTTTAGGGCTTAAAAATTTGGGTAAAATTGATTTTGAGCATGAATAATGAAATTGGATGATTTAATATGCTTAATTGATATTTTGTGGATGATTGATTGGATCCATTTGATTAAATTTTTTTGGAACAAATTTGCCAAAATTTGGTGTTGGCCGAATGTCACTATGCCCTAAAATCTTGGTAATTTTTGTTTCGTTGATCATTGGATGACTTGAAACGATTTGGGAATGTTGATTTAATGTCGATTGTGGATTTAATTGGATTGAAACCGAATAGGACACAAATTGGCCATATTGCTGAGAGCTTTAGCATGTAAATTGGGTTTGATTTTTGATGAAATGTGTTGGACATATTTTGTTTAATTGAGCATGATTAATTGTTAAATTATGTTTTGGAAATATTGATTTGGGTGATTAATTGTGTTATACGCTTTAGTGTAATTAAAATGGGAAATTGGATTTTTGGAATTTAATTAATTGGGCTTAAATTGGATTGGGCTTGTAATGTTGTAAATGAGCTTATTGGGCTTGGTTGTACCAAGTTGGGTTTAGGCTAAATTGGTTGGATCCAATTGGGCCAAAACCGCTTCCATAAATCCCAAATGCGACTAATAGACCTTTAAAGTTTAATTGGGCCTAATGGGCCTAAATTTATTTATGGGCTTATGGGGTAACTCCTTGATTGGATTTTCGTTATTCGGTTTGACCCGAGTTGACCAAAAGTCCACGCCTTAAGAAATTAATTAAAAGCCCATTGGACTTTTATTGAATTGACGTTGGACTTTAATCGGGCTTTAAGACCCGTAACGATTAAATTTGGAATTTAAGTCGTATAGGTTGGTTAATAAAGTGTAGTATTTAATTTGGAATTAAATAGCGAATTAGTATTAAATACAAATTGAATTAAATTTAATGTCGTAGTTTAATTTAATTTGAGAATTCATACTTTGAGTACTTATTCGCAAAAACGAGTTTGACTTGAGCAAAATCAAATCGTTGTTTGAACATTGGATGGTCACTAATTATCAGATTAATTAATTTGATTAGATTGATTGATAACATGCTTGTGTGAATACATGGTTGCGATGCATGAATAATGTATATCGGATGGATATTACATAGGTGGGATAATTTTAGAAATTGTTGTAATAAATTTGTTTTATTAATTGGACCTGCGTGTCCAGCCTTATTACCTCCTTATTCTTTGTATTCTATTCTCACCTATTCCCCTCAATGTAAATGAGGTTTCTTTAGAAGTGTAGTGTAACGGGTAGAAGTAATACTTGTGCTAGCGGGAGAGAGAAATGGGGAGATTTGATCTAGGATCAATGTGTAAAGTATCCATCCGCATATCATTATTATTTTATTCATATGCGCTTTATTATGTGTTTAGAATGCATGTTTAAGGGTGTATGATGATGAGACCTTAACAAAGATAATAAATTGGTTACCAATTTGCACTCGAAAAACCCTCAAACAATATTAAGCGTTTTTCCTTCCATTGAGTGATTCTTACTCAAGATCCGAGACTGGCATTGGCTTGTTGGCCAAAGTTAAGGCCTTTGTCCGTCGAGGATGTGTTTGAATCACGAAGGCTTTGTTCCATATTGGTGTCTTGTCCAAGTTGTGGTTTGTTGGCCAAAGTCAAGACCACTTCTTGTCCATCGACATTGATTACGAAGCTTTCCATGGTCAATGGGTCGCGCTTAACTGGGATCACTAAGTTTGTTGTGCCAAAGCCAAGGTTTAGTTGATTCAGAGGAAAAAGGTTAGGTATTATATTGGATATATTGGCATATATAAGATATATGTTTCGGACTTGGATGTCCCCCTACTGGATTTAGGAATTGGATTGGATCCATTTGATCTTAGAGATCTACCTAGTTAATTATCATACAATTTATTGGCCAAAGTCAAGATTGTGTGATATTTAATGGGATCATAGCCCACTAGGAGACACGGTTTCCCGAGTACTCGATAGAGGGTTAGAGGCTCGCCGAAAAATAGTGGGCGGCAAGAATTGAATTTGCAATATTCGTTTAATTACTTGCCATACGCGCTCAAACAAATATCATTTGTCAAATATATTAAATGTTAGTTAGACTAATATTTAAAAATTGTTTTAATTAACAGTTGGACTGTATTCAAACTATTCATTTATATTTGATTATGTAATTGGATTATAACAATCAATATATTTGATTCAATTAATTATAGTTGATTAAAATAGTTGGTCTATAATAATCTTTATAATAAATAGTACCTGAATCGTTGATTAAATAGTTGGACTATTAGAATCAAGATAAAATTGAAATATTGACATTTAAAACATAATCCTAGGGAAATTGTATTTAAATGGTTTAATTTTCATATTGGGAATCAGTTTCAGGATGGTCCTGGAAAATGATAAGTTACTTTATTTGATAAAATAACATATTATGCCTAAGCCCGGAGTTAAGTAAATAGTAGAGCATAATCTTTGGAAGATTCATTTGATGATAACTTTAGTGCTTAATCCATTTACCTTGTCGCAGTAGACTCCTTAATTTCTTTGTCAGAACTAAGGGTTAGATCCTTAAAGTATGATAATGAAATTGAAGGATCTTCATAGATCTATCCTTAGATCTTAGAAGTATTGCAATAATTAAACTCTTGGAGAGTTAATGACTATTCTCAAGTAGATAAAGTCAAACTTTGCAATTAGGCAAGTAGCGCAAGGCGCACTTCACTTCGATATTCTAGAAGGCCGAGGCTAGGGCAAAGGCTTCTGGAGTGTTGAAATTGGGAAAGGCAAAATCATTATAATCTTCTGGGAAGATAAAGGACATATCCCAAAATGTCTGCCTAAATTGTGGCAAACGGGATCGCGGAAGCGTGACTACCATTTGGACAAAGCAGACATGAAGGAATTGAAGACGAGCAAGGCTCTGACTTCAAATATGTTTGTCAAGATTATGTTCACTACTACTATTGAAATTGGTTTTTAAATACTTAGTGTGATACATAAAATTTATGTATTGATGTTCAGAATCTGTTATGAACAGGACACTGACTTCAATAGAGATTAATCTGCGAATTGGAAATGGGACGAAAGTTGTTGTTTTAACCGTAGATACCTAAGTTTAGGAACTACCTTCGGGTGTGTACCTAAATTAGGAACCTGTTATAATGTAACTAGTTTGACTAGAAACATTATCTATATATCAGTGTTTAACCCACTGTGGGTTTACCTTTATATTCTAGAACACTAAAGTGTTTCATTATATAAAGATGATATTGAGATAAACACATTAGATGTGACTAACAGAATTTATATTTTGAATATAAATAAATCTCAAATATATAACATGACAAACAAATAGCTCAAACTGATTTGATCAGAAGAAACCAATTGTGGCATTGTTGTCTGGGACACAACTAAAACAAGAATCGTATATCCACACTTTTGAAGAGTGGGTACTCGGACTGATTTAATTCTAGTCAAATAAAGTCTACGAATCTAGTTAATTGGGCAAAGTGCCTAAAACACTATTTACTTGGTAAAAGTGCAAATGCCACCAATCTGTTAGCCCTAGTTCATAGTGAAGAAAGTGGGTCCATGTCTAGCTAGGCCAGAGGTGGATATGAATATTTCGTGACCTTTACGGATATGGCATCGTGTTATGGTTATGTGTTTCTTTTGAAACACAAATCAGAAACTTTTAAAGTTTCGACACGAAATAGACAAACAGATCGGCTAAAGTATTAAACCGTCGCGCTAAGACCGTAATGGAAAATACTTATGCAATAAGTTTCTAATATACTTGAAAGAGTATAGTATTCTTTCAATGAGGACTCCTCCCGGAACACGTCAATTTGACGGTGTGTCCGAACGGATAAACCGAATTTTGTTGGACATGATAAGGTTAATCATGAGTCGCTCTCAGCTACCATTTCCTTCAACTGATAAGCTTTAAACAGTGCAGAACTTATTTTGAATAAGGTTCCATAATAATCTGTTTGACAGACTTCATATTAGATATGAACAGGAAAGAAATCAGGTTTCTCATTCCTGAACATTTGGGAATGCTAGGCATATGTTTGGATGAAACCAAACTAGAACCCAAATTGGATAAGTGCCAATTATAGGTTATCCTAGGGATACCATATGTGTAGTACTTATACAACTCACAAGAGAACAATTAGATTGTTGTTCACCATGCGTTTTTCATAAGAGGAATACCTATATGCAGTGGTAAGTGGGAGGATAGGATAACTCGATGAAAATTGGAGTGATATTGTTCCAGGCACCGATTCCTAATGGAACACAAATAGTTCATCAAGGATGAAACTATACCATTAATCTTCGTATACACAAGAACCACGTAATTCGGAGAGAATCAGAAAACAACCTGGGTATGGGTTTCTGATCTCATCTCATAAAGATGTTAATCTTTTGAGGAATACCAACTGACTACGTATGAGGAAGTGATACAAGGTATCGACTCCCTATTATGACAAAGTGTCATGAGTCCGAAATGGATTCCATGTATATCAACTTAGTTTGGATACTAGTTGATGTACCGCAAGGCATTGTGCCTACTGGTACTATATAAGTCTTCAAAGAAGACGTACATGGATGGCAACATACCAACGTATAAAGCTAGGCTTTTAGCGGAAAGGTATCGTTATCAACATTGTGTTGATTACGATTAAACCTTTGACATGTTGCCACGGTAAATCCATTTAGATAATGCTTGCTAATGCTGCATGTTTCATTTATGAAATATGTCAGCTTAACGGGAAAATCGCTTTCCTGAAAAGGAAACCTTTTGGAGGATGTTTACAATATCCTGACGGTTTTGTCGTACCAAAACTAGCAAACAAGGTTTGCAGGTTATTCGATCCATGTTTGGATTGAAGCAAGCATAGGTTCTTGGAATTATTATTTTGATGTAATCATGATGGTTTATGATTTAATTCAAAATGGAAAAGATTCTTGTGTATATAATGAGGTTAGTGGGAGCGCACTGACAGTGGATGTCCTATAAAAATAATGATAATATATGTCATTTCTTGGAAATGATATTCCCAAAATAAAATCAGTGAAAGCTTGGCTTTAGATAAAACTCTCCGAGAAATCGTATATTGAAAAATGTACACGACCTGGTGTCTCATACGCTTTGAGCATATGGATTCACAATTAGGCCAATCCGAGTGATAATCACTGGATTGATGTTAAGAACATCCGTTAGTATCTTAGAGAACTAAGGATGTTGTCTTAAACTATGGAGATGAAAACTTGAAGTGACTGGGATCACTACTGCAAGTTTCCTAAACCGATAAAAATGACTATAAGTCCCAAACTGTACTATACAGTTTGAATAACGGAACAGTGTGCTGGAAATCTTCCAAGCAAGATACTATTACCGAATAAACAACAAATGCGGAATATTGCTGTAGCTGAGGCAGTAAAAGAAGCCTTCTAGGTCGATACAAATATAATTAGATTAGATATAGTTCTGTTAGTAGTTGAGCAAGGCTACAGCACAGGCTAAGGAATTAATGGTCTCATCAACGATCCAGATATATACTTCGATATTCATCTGATTCGTTTGGATCATACAACGTGGCGATGTAATGATCGAATAAATCGCATCAGATGATAATCATGCAAATCCGCTGACGAAAGCCTTTCCTCAGCAGTTTGAGCCAACCATACATAGTTCGGGTGTAAGACACTCGAGTGACTGGCTATAGGCCAAGTGGGAGATTGTTGGACAATTATGACCCATAGCGTCACTATTTGTACATATCATGGTGTTGTTGTACAAATTAACTATGTGACAAGAAAGATTGCACTCTTATCATTTGTGATTAGATCACCTAGATGTATAAATGATAGGAGGTCCTTATGATTTGTTCCTGGATTGAGAATGATATGAGATAGTATCTGTCCACGAATGATAAATCATTAAATATCCCTAGTCAGAGCATTGTCGAGATTGGATATCGATAAATGCGTAAAAGACTAGTATTACACTTGTGCGCGTTCTGAGGGCACAACGGCATAGTTCTCATATATTTGGGTATAGGATACTCATGCAAGTGTAATAGGAGGTTGTGTTTTACCGATGGTACGGGAAACAACTTCGCTCTGGATAGACCCGCTCGGAATTCCATTGGTAGTATGACTATGTGTCTGTGGAAGTCCGTAATCAGGGTAGATGTATTTGGTCTTAACCTAAGACTTGCAACGCTAATACTTTCGACAATCAATATACTTTGGTTTTGGTCGTCCATGGCTTTAACCGGTTTCTGGGTATATCGAGAATCGTAGTGTGTTGGGTGTGATGGCAAGACGGAAGTATCACTTCAGTCTTATGGAGATGATGGTCACGTAGGATACGGTACTAGTACTCTTATGTACTGCAATCATCGGGATAAAATGACAAGGTCATGTTTATCCGATTATAGAGACTAGTTACCAGACATCTGACATATGGTTCGTACGGGGCAGAGACAATTGCAGCCCCGGGCCTAGCACGTGATCATCCGATACTGGATCGACATACACAATACTACGTATACTACGCCTGATATAGATCCTTTATTCCTGTAAGGATATTTCTGGAGAATTAGGTAGGCATGGCGCTTTGCTAGAAGCCAACCTTGTCTTGTAAATCGGTATAAACGTAGTACTAGGTACTTACGTGTTCGGATAGTCCGACGACCAAATTTACTGCCAACATATCCAGGGATCTCATGGGTCGCTTCCCGAAGATTCACCGATGACGTATGACTCGCACTCTAAATTAATCTGGGATTAATTAGAAGAGAGAGAAAATTAATCTGGGATTAATTGTGGAGATATTTTATCTGGGATAAAATATCATTAAAGAGAGAAAAATGATTTATTTGGAATTAATCGATTAATTAATATATTTGATATATTAAACGAAATTAGATTTCGACCCGGAATTAAAATTAGATTTTAATTCGAGCAAACAAATTAATTTAGAATTAATTCGCTAGCGACATCAATAGTAATTATGCTAGGCATGATTATTTAATTAAATTAGATTTAATTACGTCGCAACGGATAATTCGTTAATTTGGAATTAACGAACCTGAGCCCGGGTAAGTGGGAGCCGGAAACGGCGAAAGTGAAATACCACTACTAAATAACTCTCTCTGCTACCCGAAATCTGAAGGAGGGTTGGGGATCAAAAGAATTGATGACTGGAACAAGCTGCGGTGTTGAAGCATGTCTGGAGACTTCTTACAGACCGTGCCTCTATTTGGACTAGGTGGGTCCAAGATTACATTCTTAAAGGTCGCTCTTTTTGGGCATTAACTTCCACCTCTGGTTCGTCTTGGATTTGGCAGAAAATTTTGCGCAGCAGAGAATGGTGCAGAGGAATGTTTCAGTACCGTATAGGGGATGGTTTATCTGTCTTCTTGTGGAGGGATTACTGGCTTCCTACGGGACCTATTTGTGAAGCCTTCAGTTTCAGAACTCTAAGTGGTACAGGTTTGCCACCAGATTCGAAAGTGGCTGCAATAATTGACAATGGTGTTTGGAAATTCCCTAATAGCTTCCCAGAGCTGCAAGAGATATGGAGCTCTATTACTTTTCTCCCTAATAGTGGAAGACCAGATAGCTTAGCCTGGATGGGATCCACCTCGGGGCAATTTACAATCGGCAGTGCTTGGGAGTTTTTGAGGTGTAAGAGAAGTTCATCCACCATTCATCATTATTATGGTTTAAGGGTCATATTCCTCGCCATTCCTTTATTTTGTGGCTGGCCTCCATGAAGAGATTACATACTATGGACAGACTACTTCGATTTGGGGTAGTTCAAGAAGCTTCATGTGTTCTATGCTCTTCATGTATTGAGAGTCACGATCATATATTTTTTGAATGTGATTTTGCTAAAACCATATGGCAAGCTGTTTCCTCTAGAACCATTGTGCGATGGCCTTCTCTGACATGGACGAACCTTTTGAGTTGGGCAACTGTTAAGCTGAAAAAGAAGGGGGACCTTTATGGGATGGTTGCTAAAATTGCCTTAGCTGCAGCAGTGTATTACATATGGTATGAGCGGAATAGAAGAGTGTTTGATAAATGCTCAATTTCAACGGATGGAGTTATTGAAGAGGTCCTTAGGGCAATCCGTTGCAGGCTGGTTTTCTTAACAGGCTGTATTGAATTCCCTGATCCTATTCAACAGGCTTGGAATTTGGTCTGATTTGGAGGCTGGACTTTTCTCATTTGATGTGGGATTTGTTTTGTTTGTTTGAGCTAGAGGTGCCCCTCTGTTTTAATCGATGTGGGACTTGATGCTGCATTTTGTTTTCTGTTTTGGGAGCTCGGTTTGGGCTTTGTGTTCCAGCTTGGGGCTCGTGTTGCAGTTTCATGGCAATTTGGCCTGTTCTTTGGCGTGCGGCAGCCTTTTGCTTCTTGATTCGCCGTCTTCTTGGGGGGATGGTCCACTTTTGGGGCTTTCATGCTTCATGTTTGAGCTGGGCTTGTTGTGGAAATGCTGGCTTTGGGCTGAGTTTGCTTACTTGGTTTGAGCTATGGAGTTAAGTTTCCTTGGGCGCTTACGGACTGGGCTTCGGAGTTGTCTTGTGGCAGTCTTGCGAGTGCGGCACGCAAGTCAAATCAAGCGTCAAATCGCTAGTGGCATCTAGCGTCACATCATTCGTCAATCAAGTGATAGATGTCTTTCACTTTGAGTGATTGACTCCAGTCACTATTCATTGATTGATGGATTGATGGAGTGATGTGTGTGGTTGGCAAGCATTTATGGCTTGATTTTTTGAAAATCAAAAGTGGTATATGTTAATTGATTTTTTGGAAATCAATTAGTCAACACACAACCAACTCTCTCTTCTCTTTCTTCTTCCTCTCACACACCTAAGGGGCTGAAAAACCTTTTGTTTTTCTGTTGAAAAACCGAGAGCCATAGGGAAGCTTAGAGTCACAATTTTATGGCAAAATCGGGAGTGCTAGCACACTACGAAGTCATGCGAAGGTGATAGAGAAGTACACCCATGAGCTTGGAATCGTTTGACGAAGCTTGGAGCTTGTTCAAGGAGCAACAATGGCCGAATTTGGAGGAGCCACTGCAGCTCACTGCCGAGCAGTCCATGGAGGCAGAAAGTTGATTTTTGTTGCCTCGCGCGTCGCTCAACCGATCGATGTGAGTATTCTGCAACTCCCTCGTTGTATTCGCACTTGTTTCATGCTTGTTTATTGATCCTTGGGACCTTAGCAAACACCAACACAAACAAGAGAAGATTTCTTTATTTTGTGACAGTCAGATTGCTTTGTATATTGCAAAGAATCCAGCTTTTCATTCAAGAACAAAGCATATAGGGGTACAATACCACTTTGTTCGTGAAGTAGTGGAACAAGACATTGTGGACTTATTGAAGGTACACACCAATGAGAACCTTGCAGACGTAATAACCAAGCCTATCAATACAGACAAGTTTATATGGTGTAGATCCTCTTATGACTTAGCAGAAACGTAAGCAGCTTGAAGATGACAAAGTAGAAAGGATGATGTGGAAACTAATTGGTTCTTAATCAAGTTTCCAAGTGAGAGAATTGTTAGAGTCAACAATATTAGACAGCCACCGAAAGTAAGGAGAAAAAAATATTAATTATTTTGGGTGGGTTCTACATGCTTAAAAAGAAAAAAAAAAGAAAAAATTAGAATTCACTATTTGCACAGAGAATCTCATGTCTATAAATAGAGGCTTCATTTCATTATTTTCTTCATCTATTTCTCAACCAAAAATATTTTGTATTCTAAGTGAGAAAATATAGTTTCTTCTTAAGAGTTTTTGAGAGAGTTATTGTTCTCATATTCTAAGAGAGTGTGAGATTGTTCACTCCTTGTGTTTAGAGAGAGGTTGTAAAATTCTTTCCACTGCAGTGAAATCTTTCTACATTTGCCCGTGGATGTTTCCCTAACATTGATGGTTTTACCACGTTAAATCTGTGTCTCATTACTTTATTTAATTGTTAAGATTTATGGTAGGCTAAGCCTTCTAATTATTATTGTATTGCTATATGGTAGGCAACGCCTCCTAAACTAACAATTATTTTCAATTTCACTTTACTTACGTGCCAGCTTCAGCCTACAATCCCCCAATAAGAATTCCTACAGGGTTATCATTTTACAACCAAAAGTGTAGCAGCCCATAAAAGAGTTCCCTACCAACTAAGCTCAGTAAAGAGAAAATTCTAAATTCCTCTCAAAAGACAAACAAATTATTATTCAAGATTCTTAACCACTAACTAAACCATACTCAAAATCCCTTATACCAAAACCTATTGAACCTCAATCCTCAAAACTCATACTTCGTAAACTCTCAAACAAAAATTACTCAATTTTATGTCGAAAAAGAAAATTACCTTCTCAAAGTAACCATCATTGATAATCATCATGGCAATCAAAAATTAGAAAACTATTGTCGAAACAATGTTACCCATTGTACATGGATTTACTGAGAATCGATTAAATTATTACATTTTTTTTATTTTTCACAACACATATGCTCTTATGTGCTAATTGTTGGGGTCATACGCAGCGGAAGCGCGGTTCAGGCGAAATCGTAATTTTAAAACTTTTAAAGTTACCGAATAAATTATTTGATATCATATATCTATAATTTATTCATATTTCAACTAAACATATTATTCGATATCGTATAACTACATAATTAATTATGAAAACACTGCGAAACTTTTACGAAAATAATTATCAGCAAAAAGGCATAAAACATGTTTTCGGCTGAACGGACCTAATCGAAACCACGCGGAACTGCCCAGGTCAGTCCTGATAGTATTCGGTCAGTCAATGGGCTTCCCAAACAGTGAAGAATTCACTATTGGACCGCCTTTACCAGGTTAGCTCGAATTTCACCTAGTAACGCCGTTTTCACTTATTTTTACTCCGAAATAATTTCCGGAAATTATGCTAACACCCAATACACATCCAAATGACATATTTTTCATCAAAAATATTTCAGATTTTCCAGGTCTAAAATATTGAGCAAGATTATCATTTTTCATGCTTTAAATCCAATTTTCTCAAAACTAATCAAATTAATCTTATACCAAATCAAATTCACCACTAATGAAGAACTCCAGAACAATTATAGGCATAACAATAGTGGTCATTACACTCTAGAATGGCAACCAAGTTGTCCAACAATATCTATACATGCTCAACGTCACTCAATCCATCATCCAAATCAAAAAGGCCCAAATTTAGAGACTAAAAGAAACCCTAGAACAATTCTAGAAAAACCAAGAACAAGAAAATATATTTTCTAGCTAAAGAAAATAAAGATTACCTCACAAATCTTAAAAAATCCTTAAGTTTTTTCTTGGTTTAATCACTTTCTTTCTTTTCTCTCAAAATGAACTTTGGAAGCTCTCAAAAATATAGTAAATTTCGTGAATCATCAACCCATGAAGAAAGAGAAAATATATTTTCTTTTTATTCATGAAAGTGGTGTTAGTTGGGGGTAAAAAGGTCAAACAAAAAAATAATTTTAAATCAATTAAAAAGACTTGATAAAAAGTGTGACACGTGATATTTTATTTAACCATATATTACCTTAATATATATTAAATAAAAAACCAACACTTTACACATGTAAACTAAATAATAAAAAGTCAAACAAGATAATAATTATTACTTTACATGTGTCATCAAAATATTTATTAATTAATGTGTATCTAATCTAACCATGTATCAAATACAAATACATATTAGAATGACCAAAATTACCCATGCATGTGAATTTATTTAATAATTAAACGATTCGAATTAACTAATTTAATCCTATAATATATTATGAATAATTAATATTATTCATAATGCATTGTCCAAGTGCTCAACGAGTATACTTCATATTGTGAGACTCTAAGTTCAGGTACATCCGTCAAAAAATCCAATTTCGTGTCCATAATTTACCCCATCATAAATAACAAGAGTGGTTATTAAACTTTAGAATGGATACCAAGTTGTCCAACAATAAATTGAACACAAATTACACTAATTTAGTTCAATATATACATGCTCAAAGTCATTAATCCATTATCCAAATCAAAAACTCCCACATTTAGAGACTAAAAGAAACTCTAGAACAATTCTAGAAAAATCAAGAACAAGAAAACATATTTTCTTGCTAAAGGAAATAAAGATTACCTCACAAATCTTCAAAAATGTAACACCCCACCAGAGGCAGGATGCTACCGGTAGGAGATAGGATTGACCCATCTCCATAAGCCTCTGAATTTACCGAAAATTCGATATGATGTATCCTAATATCGGACAAGCTGGATCACAGTCCATCATCAAAACGAACCCGAGAAGACTTCAAACAAATAAAAGGACCTCGGGTCCACACAAATCTCATCAAAATCATATCCTAAGGGCTCCGTCCACATCATCTATCAACAGTCAATGGCATATGTGCCCACCACATCATAAATAATCAAAACATTTACTAATAGATATATACACAAATAGCTTGTTCAGCACGACATACAAAACAATAGCCAAAACATTCTAAACTTCCTAAACCTTCTAAACTTTTTCCAGGACACTTGCGAGGATGACTGCCGCTTGGGTGATCCGCGTCTCGGGCATGACTTCCAAAGCTGTCGTGGTTGACCAATCTGGAAGCCAACCTTCAAAACTAGTAAACTGGTTTGGTGTGAGTTTTAAAAAATCAGTACGTAACCATGCTACTATAAACAAACAAGTCAAACATATTAACAGATTAACAAAATTAATAAATTGTTACAAGTTCAGATTTACCAACTTTTATTATCATTTATACTTTACCATGATAAATTTTCAAATCTACATATTCATATATATGTCAATCTATTAGCCAAACATCCAAGTCACACAAAGCATCGACCCGAACATCACAAATAAGTCATTTACATCGAATCCATTTCCATTATATATGACGTGGAGTCAGACTTATTATACTTTATTATGATTAAGCATCTTTGAAATATTATTAAACCGATGAAACAATCACACTTCTTTAAATTCGAAACATAGTTCTTTTATATACATGCAAATACAATATCGTAATTCTTATACATATACGTACATACCATTACAACTTGGTAAACACGCTTTATAACCTCTGATATTCTCATCGGTTTCAAATCATCCATTCATTTCACATAAGCATACACGATCCATACATAACACGAGTTCTATCGTACACATATATTTAGAAACATTTATGAACATCAAGCAACCAACCACGAAACATACACAGCAACCGATACATCAAAGATCATATCATTCAACAACACATACATACGGCTGGCTTACACACACAATGCTCGTACGATGACTCATTACCTAATTTAGAATAGGTATGAGATGAATTCCATACGAACGGATTCCTAACCAGCTGAACTACTACACCGTAAATCATCTAATCGAACATACACACAGGTGCTCACACTCATCTAATCAAACATACACACAGACGCTCACACCATATAAAATAAACTCATCACACGACTTTTCATACATAAACACATACACGACAAACAATCCAAAAATCATTCAAATACTCATATACATATTTATATTTCAAACATACGAATATATACCTTATTACGAAATCAAATCTCATATTTCTCACAGTTCTCACGTCTCTTCATTTATCGATCAATCATATTCTTTACTTATCAGTCAACATTCACCATTCATATATGTATCCAATTAGTCCCAAACTTCCATCCATCGGAAAAGACTCAGCCTATACCAACCCAACCTCTATACCACTAGATCATATGCATTAGTCATTAATAAATTATTCCAATAACACACATCTACACATATAAATATAAATTTTGAAAATAGGCCTTATTCCTTTTGCCGATCTACCATACACAAATTATCCATGTCATATCATCACATACCGATACAAATACATGTATCAATACTTATACATATACTTTTTCATTTACATATACATATACATGCCTGTAAGACACAGAAACTGGACGACGTTGTTCCGGGCTCGCGGCTCGGTTGGGAGTACGGAGTAGCCCGCGGGGGACTAAACAGGAGAAATAAAATGGAGTCGCCACCCGATGTGAACCGGGAAAATGATTTAAGGCCGCACTCACCCCTCGCAAAGGAAGACCTCAAACCGTTGGGTTCGGAATGGTCCCTTACTTATGCCACTTCTAATGAACAGATTTGTGCAATAATTTAACTAGGTCTACAAAACATATATGTCCAAGAATAACCTAAATCTAGTTCGCATTCATAAAAATAAATCATATGTCTAAGTCATCATGCTTTAAAAGTAAGTAACACAACGACAAACATACGATATCACACAATGAGTATGTTGGATCATCAAATACAAAGAATAAATAACATCCTAAACATAAACGCAATTTAAATTCCTATTGTGAAAGAAAATAACTAAATCATGCATAAAAATAAATAACACACCAAACTAAATCATGCTTAAGAAACAGAAAACATACTAATGACTAATCATGCTCAAACACAAGATTGGACGAAACGAAACATGTGTGTCTCTCAAGTGGTACGTGGCACGTGGCATTGTATCCTGAGTGTAAACCGCAATACCGTCCATTCGGATTCGGCTATGGAATTTACGTCCGGGTTTCCATCCGGTATACCATCAGAGAGGACACATATTCCCTTCACCCGGAAATCACATCATACATCAATCTACAATACTCATGCGAAATAAAATAATAAAATAACTAAATAAAGGATAATAAAAAAAGGGTGCCCTCAGGTCTACCTTTTAAGTCACTTTTCGGGAGTGCGTTCCATGGTGCCGGAAGGGATATCGTTTTGCTGTTTTCACTGGTCCGTTGTTTCTACTGATTTCACAGGTTCACTGTTTTCTCTGTTTTCACTGGTCCGCTATTTTCGCTGTTTTCACGGGTCCGTTGTTTCTACTGTTTTTGCTGTTTTCTCCATTTTGCTCGTTATTTTCACTCGTCATTTTTTCCTTTTTATTTTCACTCGCCGTTTTCTCTCTGCTTTTAACTCAAATTCTCATTCTCTCTCTTGGTTATTTTTGGGTCACTTTGGAATCATTTACGTGTGCATGTTAGGGTTTCAGGGAGCTGTTTGTTAGATTAAGGGCAAGACAGTGGCTGGTGAAGTGTGGTTTCAGGTGAGTAAGGGCTTGGCAAATGGAGGTGCTGTCCACGTGAATCAGGTCTAGTGCGTGTCTCTCTTGGCACACGAAGATGATGAAGGTCAGGGCACATTCGTAGGTCAGATGGCTCGGCAGTGCGCAGTTTGGTTTCAAGGTGATGATACAGAGAGGTTGGTTTGTTGTCGGTAATGTGTTCAGTGTCTGGTCCTGAAACGAAGGACTGTTGAGAGTGTGATATTATGGGTTTATGGGCTGGTGGCGTGTTGGTCTGTTTTGTGGAGGTGCAAGGTGTCTATTTGAGGGGTTGTTTACCGAGAAGAGATGAGAAGGTGCTGGTCAGGCCGTGACTGTTTTAGGGTGTCATCTAGGGTTTGTCTAGTGAGAGGCTGCCGAGTCCTGGCAGTAGCTGATTTTTGTGCGTGAAGGCAGGGGAAGTTTGGCGCTGATTATAGTTGAAGGGTGGACTGATGCGTGGAGTTAGGTCTGTGAAAATGGCTTGAAGGGTTACTGAAGGAGGGTTGTGGCTGAGTGGTGTGAACTGCAGTGAGGTGAAGGGGCTGCTGGTGAGAGTTGGCTGCTGTGGTGGCTTGATGTCTTTAAGGGGGGCTGTGATACCGTGAATGAGGGCCTGGAGATGTTGATCTAGAGAAGTCTCCGTGTGAGGGCTGTGTGTTCCTTTTTTGGCGTGAATGATGCGTTCAATCTCCAGCCCCCTCTATGCGTGAGTTTAGTAGGGTTTTATGGTTGAAGGCTAGCAGTTTGTTATGGGCGTTTGCAGTGTATGGGGCGTGAAGGAGATGAGAGAGATATGGTCTGCCGAGTGAGTGATTGTTGTTGTGGCGTGAAGGGAAAAGACAAGGGCAGTATGGCGTTATTCACGTGAAGCAGGCTGGCAGTGGTGGCAGGTTGAATGAGGGGTAAAGGATTCTTGTTGGTTTGTGTTTTTGAGGCTAGTGTGGGTGGTCTTTGGGAAGGCAATTATTTTGAAGGGAATGGTTAGTGGCATGGGACAAGTGCTTTTATTGTTTAGTGTTTTTGTGGCTTTTGTTTGGTGAGGGAATGATGGTGGGCGTTTGAATAATGCATGTATGGTATGGGTTGCATGGCTTTAGGATATGGGTTTTGTTGGTTTGTATGGAACGAGCGAACCCGAAACTTGAACGGGTGAACCAAATCCAAAAATATCAATTATTGACCTTTCCCTTCCGACGACCGTTTTCCGCGACTTCTACGACTAAAAGGTAGTGCCTCTAAATGAGACTCATCATCAGGTCTTACATGTAAAAATGCAGTGCCTACAGTCGCCCCCTCTTTGATGGGACTTGTGTAATGTGTAACAGTGACAATGACAGTCCTATCAAAGTTCGTGCAATGCATTTTTACTTACCTGGCTCGCCAGCTGCCACCTGACATGCCTGCTGCTTCAAGCTGAGTTGATGATGCAGTGGACTCGATCCTGGGACGTATCCCAATAGCTGCAACCGACAACGGGGGCCTCGACCCTGGGACGCATCCCA
>SKCR01010312.1:0-22631 GCA_019454045.1 Zanthoxylum bungeanum | reverse complement strand
AGCGTAGGAGAGAGCGTAGGAGAGAACGATTTTGTGTACCCCATATTGGTGCATAAAATAAGGACATTGATTTTGCTTACTTGTTCGAGTCTTTTCCGATTAGTCTGCATCAAAACATACATAACATGAGCATATTTGACATTAACTCAACAAAAGGCAAATGCATTTAATCTTGGTATATGTGAAAACCCCAAGGAAACTTTAATTGCAAGTGAGGTTACCTCTGATGAGTGGAAAAAATTAGAGAGAATATTAATAAAATATGAAAAAGTATTCGCCTGGTCCTATGAAGACATGCCAGGAATGGACATGCGTATTGCCCAACCTATGATACCAACTTATCCGAACATGAGACCAGTAAAACAGAAGCTCCGAGGAATGAGGCCAGAATGGGCCGAAAATGTTAGGGAAGAAGTCAAGAAGCAGATAGAAGTAGACCCTGAAAAGATCAAGGCAATTACCGAGATGCCCGCACCGAAGACAGAAAAGGAAGTTAGAGCTTTCCTCGGGAAAATCCAGTATATCAGTCGATTCATTGCCAAACTAACATTAGTATGTGAGCCAAGCTATTGAGGAAAGACCAGACTGTGGAGTGGAATGGGCAATGTCAAGAAGCTTTTGACAAAATCAAAGAAAACTTGGTTAAACCGCCCACCTTGAAACCCCCAAGGCCAGGAAAACCCTTGGTGTTGTACTTGGCCATAGAACCCGAAATGCTGGGGGTGATGATGGTACAGGCAGGTTAGACAGGGGTGGAATAACCATTTTACTACCTCAGTAAAAAACATGCTTTCGTATGAAGCCCGCTATCAAGAATTGGAAAAGATCTGTTTGGCGGTGATATGGGCTTCCCGAAAGTTACGTCATTACTTCCAATCCTATAAGATATAAGTGGTAGCAAAGGAGAATCCCCTAAAGTATTTGCAGTCAGCACCTTCACTAGTGGGGAAGTTGGGCAGATGGTTGGTGTTACTAACAGAATTTGACATAGAATACCTCACCTCCAAGTTAATCAAAGGGCGAGCCATAGCGGAATTCTTGGCATTACAACCCATAGAAGGAGATCAGTATAAGTTCGAATTCCCAGATGATGAGGTCCAAACCATAACGATCCAGGGATGGAAAATACATTTCGACGGGGGGTGAATTACAAAGGAGCAGAAATATGAATTATGATAGTAACCCCCGAAGGAGAAACCCTACCTATGGCCAAAGGTTGACGTTCGGAGTAACCAACAACATGGCCGGGTACGAAGCATGTATCTTTGGACTAAAATCACTAATAGCCCTAGGAGCTAGAGACGTAGAAGTTTATGGAGACTCGATGTTGGTAGTTCGACAGATGCAAGGAGAATGTGAATTGAAGGAAGACCGGTTGAGACCCTACCTACTTTATCTCAGGAAGTTGCACAGGCTATCCCCGTCTGTAAATTCCAACACTTGCCACGAGAAGAGAACCAAATGGCGGATGCATTAGCTACCATAGCAGCAACTTGGGAAAACCTGGAAAAACTGGTAATGAGACCCCTTATGCTGACGACAACTAGGAGACCCAGTTATAAGATAGAAAGAATCTTAGAAGTAGAACTCGACGATGGAAAACCTTGGTACTACGACATTCTGCGGTATCTGGAACTTGGAGAATTTCTCGGAAGGAGCCGGTAAGAAAGATGGAGTAGCCATTCAGAAATTAGCTTCCCAGTATGTGAGTTTAAAGGGAGAGCTGTATAAGAGACAAGCCAATGGCATCCAGCTGAAATGTTTAAGAGAAGAAGAAGCTCAGAGGGTAATGGAAGAGGTGCACGCTGTGGTATGTGGACCACATATGAATGGATTGAATTTGTCTCGCAAGATAGTGAGACATGGATTTTACTGGTCAACCATGGAAGCTGACTGTGCAAAGCTAGTGAAGCACTATCATAATTACCAGGCATACGGCAACTTGAACAATCTACCGTATACGGAATTGCACAAGCTATCAGAACCATGGCCTTTCTCAGCGTGGGGTATTGATATGATTGGAGAAATCAGGCCACATGCATCAAATGGACACCGCTTCATAGTGGTGGCGGTAGACTATTTCTCGAAATGGTGGAAGCCGAGTTATTCCGTAATGTTATGGTGAAGCAGATGGACAAGTTCATAGCCCGTAACATAGTATGTCGCTACAGAATGCCACGTCACGTAGTGATGGATAATGGAGTCTAGTTTCAGGGAGAAACAAAAGCGATGTTGTAGAAGTACGGGATATGGCATCACAAATCATCACCTTACAGGCCACAGGCTAATGGGGGCAGTAGAGGTGGCCAATAAAACCATAAAGAAAATACTAGCTAAGATGATGGAAAACTATAAAGATTAGGCTGACAAACTACCGTATGCCCTATGGGGATACAGAACTTCAGTGAGAACGGCAACAGGAGCCACCCTAAGCTTTGGTTTACGGGATGGAGGAATTGTTACCAGTGGAAATATAGATACAGTCAATACGGGTACTAGCAGAGCAGAATTACCTGAGTAGGAATGGGCCTCGAAGAGGTTCGAACATCTAGCATTACTGGATGAGAAAAGGATAAGGCCTTGTTACCACATGTAGCTATACCATAAATGTTGGCCCGGGCGTTCAACAAGAATGTGCATCCAACCAAGATCAGAGAAGGTGATCTAGTGCTCAAGCAGTCGAAGCCAGTAATAATGGACCCAATGGGAAACTTCAGACCCAATTGGGAAGTGCCCTACTGTAGGCACTGCATTTTTACATATAAGTCCCGATGATGAGCCTCATTTAGAGGCACTACCTTTTAAGTTGCAGAAGTCGCGGGAAACAGACGTCGAAAGGAAGAAGTCAGAAATTGACACCTTGATTCAATTCGTTTGCTTAGCTTCGGGCTTGCTTGTTAGATCTCTGTTTTAAACTCATCCTTGGCCCAAACCCCCACAAGCCACACACCAAGCCCACACATCACCAAGCCACATACCAAGCCCACCAAAAAGACCAACCACATGCCCAAACATCCTCTAGCACACGCCCAAGCCCAATAAAACACATCCAAAATAACAAATAACACATTAAACACATGTTAAAATCAAGATAAATCATATTCATAATTAAAAGAAATCAAATCAAATCAAATAAATCATATTCCTAATAAAAGAAATCAAATCAAATTTAAACAAATCACCTATCTAAATTAAGTAGATATTTTCCTTGTGTGATGCTAATTAGGAGATATCACCATTGATTGCATGATCTCTTTCCTTCCCATGCAAGGAAAACCCTAGCCTTGGCAATAAAAAGAAGCATAAACCAACCCTTCACTTTTCCGGACACTCACGCCCAAAGCAACAAGAGACAAAGAATAATACTCTTCTCCTCATCCCTAACGACCGAAATCGTAACCCCTAAACACCCTCACCACCGAGAATAACAAAGCACAAAGCATCATCACCGAAATACCCCCTCCCATAAACAACAACCACCCACCACCAAAACAGAAAACACCCCTGAAACAGCCTGAAACAGCCATTCCATTCACCGAAAGTCACTGCCCAAAATAGTCATTACAACCACCGAAAATCACCCCTGAAACTGCACTGTAACATCACTAAAATCACCCCTGAAACTGCACTGCAGTCACTGAAAATATAACACCCAAACAGCAGCCCAAACACCCTTAAACAGTAGCTTAAATTACCGAAAATAGTGACCAAAAACTGCACCTCAAGACACCCCAAATACCGCAAAAACAACAGTCTAAAAAAATTCCCAAATTACCCAAAAATATAACCAGGAAACAGCAGCAACAATAGAGGAAACAGTGACCCAAAACAGCGAAGCGACGAAGGAAAACAGAAAATCAGTGAACCGGAAGAGTTGCGGAGTGTTAGCCCTTCCGACGGCCGTGTAACGCACTTCCAAGAGGCGACATAAAATGTTAGACCTGAGGGCACCCCTTTTTTTTATTTATTTCCGCTTATTTCTTTTATTTTGCCAGTATTTCTTCGCATGGGTATTGTTGATTAATGTATGCTATGGCTATTGGATGGATGGAATATATGTCGTCCCTTGTGGTATATCGGATGAAAATCTAGACGTAAATTCCATAGCCGAATTCGAATGGACGGTAGTGTGGGCTTTACTTGGGAAACAATTCCATGTACTACTTGAGCAAACAACATGTGTTTTGCTTTATTTAATCTTGTTCATCTATTATTCGCATTTTTTTTATTCTGCCATTTACTTTCCGCATTTTACTTATTTATGCATTGTAATGTAATGCACATGGGCAAATCAAGTTAGATTTTTTGAGGGATGAAAAGCCTAAGTGCTACCTTTGCCATGACGTTTTACCACGCCGGACGAAGTATGTTTGATTGAATGTGACATATGTTCAATCGAGCATATGAAGTCTCATATTATCGTTGTCTTTATTTTTTATGCATTGTAATGTAATGCGCATGGGCAAATCAAGTTGGATTAAAGGTCCTCCATTTTGAGGGATGAAAAGCCTAAGGGCTACCTTTACCATGACGTTTTGTTTGTCGCGCCGGACAAAGTATGTTCGATTGAATGTGAGATATGTTTAATCAGACATACGAAGTCCATATCATTGTCTTATTTATTTGTATGCATTGTAATGTATGCGCATGGGCTTATTATATTGGTCTAAAGGTTCTCTACTTGAGGGAAGAAAAGCCTAACAGGCTACCTTTACCATGACATTTCTTCGCGCCTTTTATTATTCCGTTATTTGCTTTTATGTATGCCATCTTCTTGTTAAATCATGCATCATAGTGTAATGCGCATGGGCAAATCAAGTTGGATTAAAGGTCCTCCACCTTGAGGGATGAAAAGCCTAAAGTCTACATTTTCCACGACGTTTTGCCGCGCCGGACGAAGTATGTTCGATTGAATGTGAGATACGTTCAATCGGGCACTCGAAGTCCTATATAGATGTGGGCACATGTCGCATCTCCTCCCTTTCGTCCTTATTGTCTATCTCTTTCCTGCATCGCATCATTGCACTTTTCTTTCGATGTACAATTGCCCATTTAGTTATCTCTTTACATTATGCACTTAATTGTCTCTCTTTAATGTGCATGCTTGTACAATTATTATTTACTCGTGTTCCCGTATTTATCAATATAATGTGTTTGTGAAATTATATGCTTGCCATTATTGAGGCTTACTTTTAAGCATGCAAACTTAGAATAGGTAGCATGCAAACTTAGAATAGGTTGTATGAGAACGTAGATATATGATTTACTTTTATGAATGAAAATTTAGATGTAGGTCATTCTCGAATATGTATGTTGCATAGGCCCGATTATATTATCGTATTGATGAATACTAAAAAGTGCATATTTATTAGACGATAAAGTTAATCATTTTACACTTATAGTTTCTCTAATCCCCTTAAATTGACACATTTGTGTAAATATTTTAAAGTTATGCTTTGAGTGCTTTTACTGTGTTATTTTATGTTTTTGTCAGGAAAAATACTGCTCGAAGCTCGACGAGACAAATCAGACGTGAAAAAAAATATTCTGCAAGCACGTCGTAAAATCGACAAGCACGTTGTAAAATCTCCAAGCACGTCGTAAAATCGGCAAGCACGTCGTAAATCGGCAAGCATGTCGTAAAATCTGCAAGCACGTCGTGACACGTGGAACCTTTACGTCGCGACACGTGTCCCCAACATGGCTTCACCATTCTCTGACATGTGTCCCCAACGTGGCTTCACCATTCTATGACACGTGTCCAAAACATGCATTCGCTGGTCTGGGTGGCGAATTTGCCTATAAAAAGAGCGTCCGGCATTAGAAATTTTCATACTTTCTTTCCTGATTCATCTGTAATCATTGGAGAGAGAGTGTTTTGTTTGTTTATTTACTTAAAGCTTTTTGTAATGTTTTTTTTCCTTTCAATAATAAAAGTACGAATATGTTTTATTACAAAATGAGTAGCTAATTTCTTTTCTGCTGGAGTAAGGGTGAAGCTTTTATAATGAGAACATAAATTAAACTCGCTTTTATTTTAATAAATAAATTGAAATATAATGATTAAAACTTGATTTAAATCTAGATTAAATTATTGACAATCTGTCTACCCCTCTACCGCCTTTATGGCTGGTTTTATCTTTATTCCGCCTTTACGGCTGGTTTTTATCTGTCTACCGCCTTTATGGCTGGTTTTATCTTTATACCCCCCTATATGGCTGGTTTTATACGATTTTGGCATAATTAAGTACATTGGTAGGATTTGTTATAGACAAACAGTATCAACACCGCCTTTATGGCTGGTTTTCTATTTTTGGCATGCTTGGTACCTTGGTCGGACTAATTATTGACAGAAATGACTACCGCTTTTATAGCTGGTTCTTTAATTGGCATAATTAATTCTTGTAATAAATTAAGTGGGTAAAAAAGACAATTTATAAATTATTATAAAGCGAGATTTATAAATGTTTAAAAGACTAAAAGTGGATTCCCTAACTCCAGCATTTCCTTCTATTACTGTATTTCACAACCTAAAATCCTCCAACTACTTCAACAAAGCAAACTTTTCATTCCCGTATTGTTAAATATTCTATTTTGCTAAATCTCTTCTCTGTGGATCGACCTCGGACTCACCGGGTTATTTTATTACTTCGAACTCTTATACTTGGGAGTAAAAGACCACTTTTCGAGCGTGTCAAGTTCTTGGCGCCGTTGCCGGGGAAGTATATTTAGTAGATAGAATAGTTATTTCTTATTTCTCTACTTTTCTTTTCTTTATTTTTATTTCATTTTTTTTTTTAATTTTTACATCTTATTTTTCTTTATTTGTTCTTGTTTTTATGTAGACCCAACTGTCCTGATTAATCCTTGATGAACCTTGAAACCCGAAATCCCACATATAGAGAGACATTGTTCTTAATTTTTCTTGTTACCGGAAATAGAAAAATCAACTTAAAAGGTGTTTGCTGTTCATAAAAGAATTTTTTGAACCATCCCCACGTAAAGATGCTCTCATAAAACTTCACGAAAACATAATTCAAGACATTGAGAAAAATGAGCGAGAGATTCAATTGAGATCAGAATTAACAAGGGTTAGAGGATGTTTTTAGATCTAAATCACTGCATTTGTATTTTCCTTAATTTGTTCTTTTCATTTTCTTAGTTTAATTTCATTTTCAGTTTGTATTTGCAATTTCATATTTTTACATATTTTTTTTTTAAGTTGCATGAAACACTGGTCTCGAACATCTAGTGGCAGATTAAAAAGAGAGTCATCATCACCTTCATTGTTAGTCAGAATGGCTGAAAACCAAATTGAAAATCCACCTGCCCAAGTTGAAAACCCAGTTAATCAGGAAGAAAACGAGTCTCAGCATGGAGATCCCAATCACCCTAGGACACTCAGACAATTCATGAATCCCACTAGGTCAGGATCACCATCTTGTATTGTTTTTTCTCAAGAAGCAGCACGTTTCAATTTTAAATCAAGTGTCATCAATCTTTTACCCACATTCCATGGTCTAGAATCAGAAAACCCTTATCAGCACCTAAGAGAGTTCGAAGAATTATGTAACACTTGCACAGACCAAAATTGTAGCATGAATATAATTCGGTTAAAGTTTTTTCCATTTTTATTTAAAGGATAAAGCTAAAATTTGGCTACAAAATCTTAGGTCAGGATCTATTAGAACATGGGATGATTTACAAGAGCAGTTTCTTAAAAAGTTCTTTCCCCTCATAGGACAAATTCTTTTAAGAGAAGAATCACAACATTCACACAAGAGTCGGGGGAAACACTTTACCAATGTTGGGAGAGGTATAAAGAGATGTTAAATATTTGTCCACATCACGGGTTTGAAACATGGAGGTTAGTTGCCCAATTCTACGAGGGTTTAACACCTCAAGGTAGACAAGTAGTGGAGATGATGTGCAATGGTGAGTTTAGGGACAAAGATCCCGAAGATGCACTAGATTACCTAGAGCACATAGCAGAGAATACACAACAATGAGATATAATTGGTATATATGAGTCATCTGTTAAAACACAGCCATCTGGTAAAGGTATGTTTAACCTTAGGGAAGACCATGACCTTGCTGCAAAGTATGCATTTCTGTCTAAAAAAATTGAGGCTTTAGAAACAGGTAAGAGGGATCATGTCAAGTCAGTTCAGGAAATCATATGTCAAATTTGTAGTTCAAATGAACATGTCACAGAAGTTTGCCCATCCATACCAGCCCTGAAAGACTGTCTCCATGACCAAGTCAGTTCCATAAACACATTCAATAGACCAAATCCAAACCCATACTCACAGACCTATAACCCTAGTTGTAGAAACCATCCAAATTTCAATTGGAGGAATGATAACCAAGCACAACCTTCACACCAACCTCCCCAGTTTCACCAGAATTTCCGAAACTCCCCAGAATTATGCACCATAATCCCACCACCTAAGAAAACCATTGAAGATAACTTGAGTGCATTCATGGAAAACAAGAAACCATCAATAACCAAAATGCACAAATGATGAATGATTTGAAATAAACTTTTGATAAAATCACATCTGCTTGGGCCATTAAAGGAAAAGTAAGTTTCCCGCACAACTCAGTCAAATCCCAAAAGCCATCAAAACCCTCCTGAGGGTAGTTTGGGAAATCAACACTTAGACCAAGTCAAATCTATTATTACTCTTCGTAGTGGTAAGACCATCCACAGACCAGAATCTTGAACCTCCTCGTGAAACTGAGGTAAAATCAGAATCAGAGGGTAAGGAAGGGGTTGATGAACCATTACCCGTCGTTGATAATAATAGTTTTTTCTCATACACCTCCATTTCCTCAGGCATTAAAAATAAAGAAATTGAACCATTTCCCTAGAGATTTATGAATATTCAAACAGGTAAAGGTCAATATCCCTTTGTTAGATGCCATTCAACATATACCATTTATGCCAAATTTCTGAAAGATCTGTGCACCGTTAAAAGAAAACACCAGGTACGAAAGAAAGTTTTTCTAGCTGAACAGGTAAGTTTCATTCTCTCAACTAATAATGCATTAAAATACAAAGACCCTGGTTGTCCAACTATTTCTTGTATTATTGGAAATCAAAACATTGAACATGCTTTACTTGATCTTGGAGCTAGTGTAAATTTACTGCCATTTTCGGTTTACCAGCAACTTAATATCGGTGAGATGAAACCAACCTCAACTACCCTTTTACTTCCCGATAGATCAGTTAAGGTACCAAAAGGAATTGGGAAGATGTGTATTGCAAATCGATAAATTCGTATATCCTGTGGATTTTATTGTTTTAGAAACACAACCTGTGGCAGAGAGTTAAAGCCAATCCCTGTAATACTTGGTCGGCCATTTTTAGCAACAGCTAAAGCGCTTTAATAATTGCAGGAATGAAATCATGAATCTTTCTTTGGCCATGACATTAGAGTTAAATATTTTTAACATGTGCAAACAACCATATGATGAAGATAATGAAAACGAAAGTGCAGAATCAATTGAACCTATTGTGGATGAGCATATTCAGGGGAGTTTATCTGATCCCATGAAATTTTTTACTGCTAATTATGTTGAGTCACAGGGCATCAAACTGATTATTACTATGATTTTCTACTTGACTTTCTATTGACAGGTATTGGAAGACGATGAAGAACTGGGAATACTGGAAGAAGAAAAACATGAAGAAGCACCCAATTTGGAGTTAAAAGCTTTGCCAGAAGGAACTGAAATATGCATTTCTAGAAGATAATCAAACTTATCTTGTGGTAATTTCTTCTTCTCTCACAAGCGATCAAGAAGGTAAACTTTTAAATGTGTAAAAGAACATAACTGGCAATTGGATGGACTTTAAAATACATAAAAGGTATTAATCCATAATTTGCACACATCGAATACATCTAGAAGATAATGCTAGGACATATCGTCAACCCAAAGAAGATTAAACCCTCACATGAAAGAAGTAGTAAAAAACTGAGGTCCTTAAACTTCTTGATACATGCATTATCTATCCTATTTCTGATAGTAATGGGTAAGTCCTACACAGGTTGTACCTAAAAAGTCTGGAATCACTGTTGTAAAAAAATGATAAAGGGGAATTAATCCCAACTCGCATTTCATCTAGTTGGCGTATGTGCATTGATTATAGAAAATTAAATGACGCAACTAGAAAAGATCATTTCCCTTTGCCATTTCTTGACCAAATTTTAAAAAGAGTAGATGGACACTCTTATTATTGTTTTCTTGATGGTTACTCAGGTTATTATCAGATTCCCATTGCTTTAGAAGACCAGGAAAAGACCACATTCACATGCCCATTTGGAACATTTGCATTTAGAAAAATACCCTTTAGACGTTGTAATGCACCTGTAACATTCCAACGATGCATGTTGAGCATATTAGTGACATGGTTGAACACTGTTTAGAGGTCTTTATGGATGATATAACTGTCTTTGGAAATTCATTTGATATTGCTTGACTAATTTGGAAAATATTTTGAAAAGATGTAAAGAAAAAGGACTTGTGTTAAAATTGGAAAAATGCCATTTTATGACTGATTCAGGAATTGTTTTAGGACACGTTGTGTCGTCTAAAGGTATGAGGTTGACAAAGCAAAAATAGAGGTCATCTCTAAATTACCACCACCAAAAACAGTCAGGGACATTCGTTCTTTTTAGGACATGCAGGATTTTATATAGAAGGTTCATTAAAGACTTTAGTACCATATCCAGACCCTTATGTAACTTCTATTAAAAGATGCAACATTTGAATGGACAGAAGAATGTCAAAAATCATTCCCAAAAATTATCAGTCTTTTGACTTGCTCCTATTATGCAATCCCCTGGTTGGTCATTGCCCTTTGAGCTAATGTGTGATGCTAGTGATTATGCAGTTGGTGCAGTTCTAGGGCAGGAAAGGAAGGTAAATCGCATGTGATATATTACGGTAGTAGAACATTAAACAGTGCACAAATGAATTACACTACCAACGAAAAAGAACTACTTGCTGTAATATTTGCATTGGATAAATTTCGATCATATTTAATTGGTTCTTCAACTTTTGGTTACTCTGATCATGCGGCTGTAAGATATTTGATGTCTAAATAGGATGCCAAGCCAAAATTATTACGATGGATTTTATTGCTTCAAGAATTCAGTATCACAATCAAAGATAAAAAGATGGCAGAGAACGTGGTTGCAGATCACTTATCGAGACTCACAATGAGTCACTAATCGATACCACTCCTATCAATGACTCTTTCCCCGATGAATTTTTATTTTAGGTAAATGTAATGCCTTGGTATGCTAATATTGTCAATTTCCGTTGCGACAGGAAAGATACCCCCAGACTGGAGCCAACAAGATAAGAGGAAATTTTTGACGCGAAGTCAAAAGATTCTACTGGTGATGATCCTTAGCTGTTTAAATGCTGCCCTGATCAGATTTTCAGACGATGCATACCTGACATGAGATAAATGGTGTTTTCAATTTGGTCATTCAGAAGCATGTGGAGGTCATTTCTCATCTAAGAAACCGCTGCAAAAATCTACAGGTGTGGATTTTATTGGCCCACCATTTTTAAAAGATACATACACTTTCTGCAAAACTTGCGAAAATTGTCAAAAGTTGGGATCTATTTCAAAAAGAAACATGATGCCTTTAAATCCCATCATTGTCATCGAAATATTTGATTGTTGGGGGATAGATTTCATGGGCCCATTTCCACCATCCTTTGGGTTTTATATATTTTAGTTGTAGTCGATTATGTTCAAAATGGGTCGAGATAATTCCTTGTCGGAACAATGATCATAGAACTGTGATCAAATTTTTAAAAGAAAACTTGTTGAGTCGATTTGGAATTCCTCGGGCCATAATAAGTGATGGAGGTAAACACTTTTGTAGTAGACCTTTTGAATCTTTAATGAAAAAGTATGGAGTCACACACAAAATTTCCACCTCTTATCACCCTCAGACAAATGGACAAGTAGAATTAGCAAATAGGGAAATTAAACAAATTCTACAAAAAACGGTTAACCCAAATCGCAAAGATTGGTCTCTTCGACTAACTGATGCATGCACTCTGGGCATATCGAACAGCTTTCAAAACATCCTTGGGTATGTCTCCCTATCGTCTAGTTTATGGAAAACCTTGTCATTTGCCTGTAGAACTTGAGCATAAAGCATTTTGGGCTATTAAAGCATTTAATTCAAACCTTGAAAATGATGGTCATGAACATAAATTGCAACTAAATGAAATTGAAGAGTTAAGGAATGATTCATATGAAAATACGAAAATTCTTAAAGCCAAAACTAAAGCCTTTCATGATAGTCGAATTTCCCGAAAAATATTTGAAGTTGTCAAAAAGTTTTGCTTTATAATTCTCGTCTTCATTTATTTCCTGGAAAGTTAAAATCCAAATGGAGTGGCACATTTATTTTGAAACATGTTTACTCATACGGGCCTATTAACATTGCGAATCCTAGGGACGGTGATGTATTTAAAGTAAATGGACAGCGTCTGAAACCCTTTTTGGAGTACTCAAAATTTCAAGAAACGTTTTTCCTATCAGAACCCAATATACCTTGATTGATATAGTTTCTTTCATGTTTTGTTTAATATTTTCTGTAATTTCCATTGTTCTTAGTTTTATAGTGTTTATGTTGTTTTATTTTATCTCACACCCCGGTAAAGCAGCGGATAACGGTACTCCGTGACTCAAGTCGGTTTATTTTAAATTCTAAAAATACTGATACCCTACAAACTAAGGTATGGAAGAAACTCTCGCAACCCTCCATAAATATTTTCCTGCACTTCCCCGAAATGCTCTGATTAAAATTTACAAAGCCCGCACAAAAGATTGAGAATTCTTATGATTCATAGTATTCCTAATGATATTCGTTGGGTAATCGAAGCAGGGTTCATTTGGCAGGTGAGTCACCTGACTCCTCATTCCTTACATGTCTGGTTTGGGAAAAGCACCTATTCTAAAAAACGATGAAGAGCTAAAACAAATGAGTATTTGTTATAAGTGTGCATGCTGTACGTGCAACACTCGTTGTCGTTCTTTAGGAATGGTGTCTGATAATCGTGAGGATAAAATACAATTCATTAGGGATGGACTGAGTAAGGAGCCTTTTGATGATATATCATTGACTCTTGAGACGCATCCTAGTGGATATATTCATCGTGAAATTCTCAGATTACGCACACAATAATTCATAAGAAAGACAACCATACAGTCTCGGGAATCTGACTTTAAAAGACCCTGTGTTCCAATTATAGAAAATTGGATGGGAAGCCTATCCCCGACCCATAGAGGGCGTTCAAGCCGTTTCTGGACGTCCAGAGGATGTGAGCCACAATCACAACTGCCAGTATATATTATTGCATTGATTTTCTTTACTTTAAATTATTGTTTTCATTTACTTTTTGCCGACAGTATCTAACATTTTTTGTTCACGATCTATTTTTCTGATAGTTGTCATTTTAACAGATATTAGTGCATTTCTCACTCACCCTTTTTAGGATCTATAAATTCACTCGTCATTTCCATTTCCTCAACACATAGCTAAGAGAGGTAGCACAAATACAGACAACTTCAAACGACGATTCACTAATATCTGTGTATTTTATGGAACTAGCTCCGGAACTAAACCAAATTTGTTGAGGGAGCACGAGAATGGGGTAGAGTTATGGCAAACAGAAATATGCACTTAGTATATGGCGGTGGCAATCTTGGATTGATGGGGTATAATTTCAAAACTGTACAAGAAGGTGGAAGTCAAGTTTTGGGGATCATCCAAAACCTTTAACAGAAAGCCACATTATCGGAAAATCAAATGGAGAAGAATGTATTATCCCAGGTATGTCTGAAAGACTCACTGAAATGATCAATCATGCTGATGCTTTCATTGCTTTACCAGGTGGGCTCGGAACGTTGGAAGAAATATTCACTGTTGCGTCATGGGCAAACTTGAATATTCCACCAAAAACTATTGGGCTGTTTAATGTTAATGGATTTTTTCGATTTTCTTTTTGTATTTCTTGAAGATGCCAAAATAAATGGGTTTTATTTCAAAATCGGTAAGGGATATCTTCTTAACTGCACGAACAGCTGATGATTTAATTGACCAACTCTTAGCTTATGAACCAAAAATCGACCCTATTCTTTCCAAGTTGAACTGGTCTGGTAACGATCGTGGCAAAAAGCGCAAAGTAAACCTGGACCTTAATCTGTAATCTTTAGTTATTCCTTAATAACCAGGTGATATCTTCTAAACTCTTTCTTTCTTTCTTTAAACATTGGAGACAATGTCTCATTTTGGTTGGGGGGAGATGATAATTTAGGAAATAAATAATTTTCATGTTTATGTATGTTTCATTGATGTTAGTTTTTATTGTGTTTTTATTTTGTGTGTAAAATATATATCCATATATATACACACACAACTAACAACAAATTTGTTTTCTAAACCAAGTGGAATTGTTGTTCAGAGGTGGCTGTGTAAGGAGTTTTCACTCATGAGACGCATCTCAATATAATTCGTAACAAGTTTATTTATCGTTCCTTTCTTTTTTGTGAATTCTCCATAACATTGATTAAATTTGATCTTTATATGCTCGTCTGGCTGATATTATCAACATATGGTAACATATGACCATGGGTGGTAAGTGAAAATTTTGTAATATTCAGTTCTCTAATTTGTTGGAGGTAACACCTAAAAGCAGTGAAATTTCTTATTTTGCAAAACTGAAAAAGAAAAAAAAAAGAAAAAAAGAAGAAGAGAAGTTTGAATAAAGTTCGTTTCGTAGCCTTTCTAACCCGAGCAATTAAGTCTGAATGGGTGTTTTAACACTTAGTACCCTAAGACCAACTGGTATGGGAATTACTGGCCCAAAGCTCGTTACAAGGGTTAAAAAGAAAGCTTAAGGAAATCAGACACTGTTTATCTGAGATCCGAGCAATTAAGCCCGTAGGGGTGTCTTAACACCTAGTGCCCTAAAACCAACTGGTTTGAGAGTCACTGGCCCAAAGATCGATATATGGATTGAAGATATATTTAAGACAATGTTTATCTGAGATCCGAGCAATGAAGCCCGTAGGGGTGTCTTAACAGCTAGTGCCCTAAAACCAACTGGTTTGGGAGTCACTGGCCCAAAGTTCGATACATGGATTGAAGATATGTTTATAAATAAACTTTCACTGCCAAAAAAGTGTAAACTCTAATATAATCTTAGGACAAAAATATTACTCTCTTTTCAATAAATATCTGTGATATTATGGGCACAATATATTGATTAATACCTTGTTTTATGAGTATATTGAAAATGGTAAAAAAAGTACAGGAGAAGTCATTTATTTGATTATTCAGAAAAAAAAAACAATTGTTGACTTAGATAAGAATTTTTCTTCCGCTTGAATTACTAGGGACTAGTAATAAGCTGGTTGGGGGGGTGTGATGAATACTAAAAAGTGCATATTTATTAGACGATAAGTTAATCATTTTACACTTATAGTTTCTCTAATCCCCTTAATTGACACATTTGTGTAAATATTTTAAAGTTATGCTTTGAGTGCTTTTCTGTGTTATTTTATGTTTTTGTCAGGAAAAATACTGCTCGGAAGCTCGACGGGACAAATCAGACGTGAAAAAAAATATTATGCAAAAACGTCGTAAAATCGACAAGCACATCGTAAAATCTGCAAGCACGTCGTAAAATCGGCAAGAACGTCGTAAAATCGGCAAGCACGTCGTAAAATCGGCAAGCATGTCGTAAAATCTGCAAGCACGTCGTGACACGTGGAACCTTTACGTCGCGACACGTGTCCCCAACGTGGCTTCACCATTCTCTGACAGTGTGTCCCCAACGTGGCTTCACCATTCTTTGACACGTGTCCAAAACATGCATTCGCTGGTCTGGGCGGCGAATTTGCCTATAAAAAGGAGCGTCCGGCATTAGAAATTTTCATACTTTCTTTCCTGATTCATCTGTAATCCTTGGAGAGAGAGTGTTTTGTTTGTTTATTTACTTAAAGCTTTTTGTAATTTTTTTTCTTTCGATAATAAAAGTACGAATATGTTTTATTACAAAATGAGTTGCTAATTTCTTTTCTGCTGGAGTAAGGGTGAAGCTTTTTGTGGGACAACAGGACCTGGGCGACGCCGTTCCTAGGCTCGCGGCACTAGTTGGGAAATACTAAATAATATGGAGTCGCCACCCGGTGGTGAACCGGGACAAAGATTTAAGGCCGCACTCACCCCTCGCAAGGGAAGACCTCAAACCGTTGGGTTCGGAATGGTCCCTTACTTATGCCACTTGTAATGAAAGGATTTATGTAATAATTTAATCAAAGCTTAAGTAACACTTATTTCCAAGAGTATCATGCTTCTAAATTCTCATATGCAAAATAAAACCTATGCACACATTTCACATATATCTCATATCTAACATCGCATGCTTAACATATATCAAAATAGCAACGAACATACAACTTTATTTGCAAATTACATTCAAGAAAACACAAGCACACATATTAACCATACAAGCATACATATGGGCACTTTTCCAAGTGGTACGTGGAATTGTATCCCAAGTACAGACCGCACTACCGTCCATTCGGAATCGGCTACGGAATTTACGTCTGAGTTTCCATCCGATATACCGCAAGAAATAATACTCAAATGTTATCACGACACAAGCATATGAATTGTAATTCATTAACATAGTTGTATTCATACATGTGGGGATAGCTACTAGGAAAACTATGCATGAAATCTAATGAAGATGACTCGATTCAGTGGGTGCGCGTTCGTGTAGAGTTCATAAACGCATTCGAACGGTAAACAGAAGGTTCGCGTTCGTGTAGCGTCCGAGAACGCGTTCGAACGGAACCAGACCTGATGCATTATGAAACTAAGAAAGTGCGTGGGCGTTCGTATAGCGTTCGTAAACGCGTTCGAACGGTAAACAGAAGGTTCTCGTTCGTATGGCGTTTGATAACGCGTTCGAACGGAAATGAAACAGAATGCTCACATTCGTATGCGTTTTTAACGCGTTCGAACGGAAATGAAACAGAATACTTACGTTCGTATAGCATTTGTTAACGCGTTCGAACGGAAATGAAACAGAATGCTTACATTCGTATGGCGTTCGTGAACGCGTTCGAACATAAGTGAGACCTGATGCATGACAAGGCAAAATACATGCGCGTTCGAGTTGCGTTCGTAAACGCGTTCGAACGGGAACAGACCTGATGCATGAAATGGGATGCAATACATAAACGACAAATAAAGGGGGCGCGGCGACGAGTACTGCCGTAAAGGTGGCCTTTTGGGGCTCTTGATCTCTCAAAGAGAGGACCTTTAGACCAACATACTAAGCCCATGCGCTCGACTGAATCATGCATACATAGAATGAAAAGCAATAATATTACACATAGTGTGCCCGATTGAACGTATCTTGTATCCAACCGAACACACATCAACCGGCGCGGCGAAGCCTCGTGGTAAGGGCTTTAGCCCCTCCCCATAGGGGATCTCACATCGCACTTACTAAGCCCATGCCCATGCACTCGTTGAACCATGCATACGAAAATAAAGACAATCATATCAAATTAAGCATGTCCGATTGAACGTATTTCGCATTCAACCGAACACACATCAATCGGTGCGGCAGAGCATCGTGGTGAAGGATTTTAACCCTCCAATTAGGGAACCTTTCATCGCACTTACTAAGCCCATGCACTCGATCGTATCATACGGGAATGAACAACATGAAGAATTTAAATGACAAGAAATAAATAAACCAAAGCAACGCAAAACAAGAGAAGGTGCCGTTTACTCAAGTGGTACGTGGAGTTGTGTCCCAAGTACAGACCGCACTACCGTCCATTCGGATTCGGCTACAGAATTTACGTCTGGGTTTCCATCCTATATACCACAAGAGACGACACTCTTCCATTCATCCAATACCCACAACACATATCATACACACAAAAAATGCCACAAATACAGAAAATATAATCAAAATAAATAACCAGAAATTAAATAAGAATAAGTGTGAAAGATACCCTCAGGTCTAACCTTTTAAGCTGTCTCTCGGACTCGCGTTCCACGAAGATCGAAAGGGGGTAAAGCTCCGCAACTTTTCTGGTTCACTGGTTTGCCTCTTCCTTCGCTGTTCGGCCACTCAAGCTACTGTTCCGACTCCGTTTTGCTGCTGTTTCCTTGTGGTTTTGCTGCCGCTTCCTCTGTGTCCTCTGCTTACTATTTGTGGACTGTTTTGATATTCTCTTTGGTGTGGTTTTGTGTGATTATTTCCAGGATTATAAGTGTAGTTTATGTTACTGTGTTTAAGGGGTTTTAGGGACTGTTTTAGGAGTTGTTTAAGCTGCTGTGTGTTTGTGTGATTTTCGGTGGTGTGTGGAGGTTTAATGGGGTTGATTTTCGGTGGTGGTCAGGGGTTGTTTTGGTGTAATTTTCGGTGGTGTGAGGGTAAGGATCAAGGGAGTGATATGCTTGTGATGTCTAGTATTTCTTGCTATAATTCTTGTGTGAATTGTGTGTGAGATAGAGAGATTGGAGAGGAGGGATGGCTAGATTAGGGGTTGTTTATATAGAGAAGGGCTAGGGCTTCACCTTGTCTCACAATGAAGAGATTTGCTTCCAAATTTAGGAGAGATGAGAAAGGTATACACAAGATTGAGGGGGGACAAAATATTTTAAGTTAGGAAGTTGTAATATTTAATTTGTGTTGGTTTAGGAATGCAAATATTTTTAAATTGGTAGATGTCTTATTAGATTAGGAAGTCAAATATATGATTGGCTTTAATTGGTTAGGATTGATTTTAATTAGGTGTATCTTCTTTTTAGTTTTAGTATATAATATATTTAATTTGTCTAAGTTAGGCATGATTTTAGTTTAAGTTTGGTAAATGTTTTATTTAATTATTTATTTATTTAATTTGGGATGTGTTTTATGGGCTTTGGGGGGCTAAATGGGCTGAGGTGAGGCTAGCAGCAAAACCAGAATTACCGGCACCGTTCGAACGCCTCCTCGCACGCATCACGAACGTCCGCAATCTGCATGAGGTTCGAATGAAGTAACGAACGCAGCACCAACGAAGACAGTGAACTTGTGGAATGAACTTGATGACATACTTTTCCGAATTTCCCCTTCCGACCTCCGTTTCCCGCAATATCCTTAGCTAAAAAGGTAGTGCCTCCAATTGAGACTCATCATCGGGTTTCACATGCGAAAATGCAATGCCTACAGTCGCCCCCACTTTGATGGGACTTGTGCAGTGTGTGACTTTGAACAATCCTATCAAAGTTATGCAATGCATTTTTACTTACCTGGCTCGGCTGCCGCCTCGAGTTGAGTTGATACTGCAGCAGACCTCGATCCTGGACGCGTCCCAATAATTGCAACTTACAACGGGGGCCCCTCGACCCTGGGCACCTCGACAACAACCGCTGACTATAGGGACCTCGCCCTCAAACTGATGATGTAGTGGGCACCTCGACCCTGGGCACCTCGACCCGGAACTACAACTGACAACGGGGGCACCACCTCGACCCTGGGCACCTCGACCCAACACCACTGACTATAGGGACCTCGCCCTCGAACTGATGATGTAGTGGGCAACTCGACCCTGGGCACCTCGACCCGGAACTACAACTGAAAACGGGGGCACCTCGACCCTGGGCACCTCGACCCAACACCACACCGCTGACTATAGGGACCTCGCCCTCGAACTGAATGTGTGTCCCCATACCTGGAGATGACATGATATGGGCCTCGCCCCCAAGCTGATATGGGCCTCGCCCCTTGGGACTCATCCCAAAAACTGAAATTGCGTTGACGTTGCTTGGCTCATTCCTGCCGCTTTCTTTTTTCTTTGATCTTGCGAACATAAAACAGAAACAAACACAAAGGGAATGCAATGTTACGTGTATGCATGAATGATTTTCCTATTCCGTTGGGTTAGATCTTCCACTGGCGACCAAGTCTTCTTAAGCAAAGTACAGCTTCAGCCTGTCGACATTGATTGGTTCTGTGAATTCATTTCCTCGAGATCTGACAACTTCACTGCTCCATTTCCCATGACTTTCTGAACGATGTAGGGTCCTTCCCAGTTCGGCCTGAATTTCCCTCTCTCGGATCTGTCGTCGACGGCCTCGACTGCTTAAGTACTAAATTACCCTTTCTGATCTTGGTGGGGCGTACTTTCTTGTTGAATGCCCGGCTAGTCTCTTCTGATACAACTGCATGTGATACAAAGACTTCGTTCTCTTCTCATCCAACAGGTCTAACTGATCAAATCTCTGTGCGGCCCATTCATGTTCCGGTATTTTGCCTCTGCTAATACCCTCAGGGACTGTATTTCCATTTCTATTGGCAATACTGCTTCCATTCCGTAGACTAAGGAGTAAGGTGTGGACCCTGTTGCTGTTCTTCTTACTGATGTTATGTACCCCCACAAGGCATACGGTAATTTCTCGGCCCAATCTCTGCAATTCTCTGTCATCTTAGCTAAAATTGTCTTTATAGTCTTGTTGGCTGCCTCAACTACCCCATTTTGCCTGCGGCCTGTACGGTGATGACTTGTGGTGGCCTATCCCATACCTCTGTAACATTGCCTTCGTCTCCCCTTGAAACTGGACCCCGTTGTCTGTCACTACATGATGCGGCATACCATACCGACAAACGAGGTTCCGAGCTATGAACCTTGCCATCTGTTTCGCTGTAACATTACGGAATGATTCGGCTTCCACCCACTTTGAGAAGTAATCTACTGCCACCACTATAAGCGATGCCCATTTGATGCATTTGGTCGAATTTCCCCAATCATATCAATTCCCCATGCTGAGAAAGGCCACGGCTCTGACAACCCGTGCAATTCTGTGTGCGGTAAGTGATTCAAATTGCCATGTGCTTGACAGTCATGACAGTGCTTTACCATCTTCGCGTAGTCTGTTTCCATGGTTGACCAATAAAAACCTTGTCTCACTATCCTGCGAGACAGATTCAACCCGTTCATGTGCGGACCATATACCCCGACGTGTACCTCTTCCATTACATGTTGAGCTTCTTCTTTCCTCAAGCACTTCAGCTGAATACCATTTGCCTGCCTCTTGTACAGTTCCCCTTTCAAAGTCACATACTGGGAAGCTAACTTCTGAATGGCTATTCTGTCTTTTCTGCCCGCCTTTCCGGAATTCACCATGTTCCAGATACCTCTGAATGTCATAATACCAAGGTTTACCGTCGTCAACCTCAACTTCCAGAATTCTTTCTATCTCATAAGCAGGTTTACTTGCTGTTGTCAGTACCAACGGTCTCATCACTAACTTCTCTGGATTTTCCCAAGTCGCTGCTAGTGTAGCCAAGTGTCTGCCATCTGATTTCTTCTTCTCGGTAGGTGCTGAAACTTACACTTGGGGATAACCTGTGCCAATTTTCTGAGGTGAAGAGGTAAGGCCTCAACCGTTCTTCCTTCAATTCCCATTCTCCTCGCATCTGCTGGACTACCAACATAGAATCTCCGTAGATTTCCACACTCCCGGCCTTCAAGGCTATCAATGCTGTCAAACCAAAAGCACATGCTTCATACTCGGCCATGTTGTTAGTCACCCTGAATGTCAATCTCTTGGCCAAAGGCACAGTCTCTCCCTCGGGGGTCACTATCACGATCCCGATTCCGGCTCCCTTGTAATTCTCACTGCTCCGTCAAAGTACATCTTCCATCTCTGAACTGTTATGCTTGGATCTCTTCGTCTGGAAACTCAAACTTATACTGATCCCCCTCAACAGGTTGCAATGCCAGAAACTCCGCTACTGCTCGCCCCTAATCACTTTGGAGGTGAGATACTCAATGTCAAACTCTGTCAACAATACCAACCATCGGCCCAGTTTTCCCACTAGTGAAGGCACTGAATGAAGATATTTCAGAGGATTCTCCTTTGCCACTACCTGGATCTTGTATGACTGGAAATAATGCCGTAACTTTCTTGTAAGACATATCTTCTCTTCTCAACTTCCTGATATCGAGCCTCATACGGAAGCAGCTTCTTACTCAGATAATACACTGCATGTTCTATCCTTCTCTACCCTGTCTCATCTGCCTGTACCATCATACCCCCCAATGCTTCTGATTCTATAGCCAAATACAATATCAAAGGTCTGCCCGGTCTCGGAGGTTTCAATACAGGTGGCTTCACCAAGTACTCTCTGATTCTGTCGAAGGCGGTCTGACACTGGTTCATTCCATCTCACTGGCTGATCTTTTCTCAACAGTTTGAAGATAGGCTCACATACCGATGTCAGCTTGGCAATAAACCGACTGATGTGTACTGAATCTTCCCCAAGAATGCTCTGACTTCCTTTTCTGTCTTCGGTGTAGGCATTTCTGTGATTGCCTGATCTTTTCGGAGTCTACCTCTATTCCGCCCATTCCCACTGTATGACCAAGCAATTTCCCTGATGTCGCCCCAAACACACATTTCTTGGGGTTAAGCCGCAGGTTTATCTGTCAACTCTCTGAAGGAACCTTTCCAATGCCTCAATATGCCCAACTCTTGTCTCTGATTTCACCATCATGTCATCCACATACACCTCAA
>SKCR01010311.1:0-22653 GCA_019454045.1 Zanthoxylum bungeanum | reverse complement strand
TTGGTGATGAATAGTATGTTGTATAAATGTATTGGATGTGTTTTGGGCATTGGATTAATTGCCGGAAATTGTTTCAGAGTTCAAACATGCGAAAACGGTGAAAAACGGCGTTACCGGGTGTTCGTTGTTAAAACAGTGAATTGGTCTCTATTCGGGCAGTCCATGAACTGCCCAAGTACTATTGGGGCTGACCTAGGTAGCCCTGTGTGTATTGGTTGGTCGGTTCGGACAAAAACGTGTTTTATTCCACTTTGCGGAAAAACATTTTTCGTAAAAGTTTCGCGATGTTTCTAACCTATTTATGTCATTATTTGATATCAAATAAATATGTTTATGTGAAATATGAATGAATTATTCATATTGGATATTGAATAATTTATTTGGTAACATCAAAAGTTTTAAAGTTACGATTTCTCCTAAACCGCCCGCTTCCGCTGCTCCAGCACTATAACCCCAAGAAAAATGGTATCAGAGCAGGTCTGATCCTTTAGCCATTATATTTTTCATGCTTGATATTTGATATATAATCCAATTTTGATATTTACACATGCATGTAATTTAGATGTTTCTTAACTTTTCGGTTCTATGTTAACGGAAAACATAACGCAGATTTAATGGGTAAATTAAGTTATGTTTTCCCAGGTAGAATTAAACTGTTGAGAAATTAATCTAGAGTAAAACCTGCATTTGATGTAGAGTAAAGACCCTCTTTAGGAATATCCCCACTTAAATAAGGCATTAAAGTAACTAGTATTAAGAATCTTTTTTTCTTGGCCCGCTGTAACACCCCGCCAGAGGCAGGATGCTACCGGTAGGAGACAAGATAGACCAATATCCATAAGCCTATGAATTTACCGATAATTCAGCATGATGTAGCCTAAAACTGGACAACCTGGATCGTAGTCCAGCTTCAAAGGGAATCTAAGAGTACATCAAACAAATAAAAGCACCTCAGGTCCACTCAAAACTCATCAAAATCATCACTTAAGGGCTCCGTGCCCATATCATCTATTGACACTCAAGGGATCTGTGCCCATAACAATATAAACAAATAAAACTTGAACTTATTAAATACAATTCACGTGCTCAGCACGAAAACAACAAAACATCAACCACAACTCTTAGGCCTCTAAACCCTTTCCAGGACACTTGCGAGGGTGACTGTCGCTTGGGTGATCCGTGCCTCAAGCATGTCTTCCAAAGTTGAAATGGTTGACTCATCATATAGCCAACCTGCAAAACTAGCAAACTTGTTTGGTGTGAGTTATAAAAACTCAGTAAGTAATCATGCTAACACTATAATCAAACAGAACACACAAGTCAATCACATTTGAAGTTTTTCAAATCTACTAAGTTACAACGAGTTCAGAGTTATTAACTTTTGTGATCATTTATGCTTTATGCATGTCAATCTCTTAAAAACATTCAAAGCATACAAAGGCAAACTCGAATACCATAGATTATATCTTTTAACATCAATTCCACTTCAATCACGTGAAACACGAAGTCATACACCTATATTTTTATCACAAATATCCATATTTGAAATATCATTAAATCGACAAGTTAAAGAAACTTTTTTCATTTGAAATAACCTCTTTCAATTCAATACAAACTTCCTTAATGACACATACCGTGACACACATCTCTTATATTCATGCAAACACACTTTCAAAATTCTAACACATACATTCGTACCAATACAACTTATCAAACACACTTTAAAATATCTGATATTCGCATTATTTTTCAATTCATTCATTCATTCATTTCACATAAACATTCACCATCCTTATAGTCTATGAGTTTTACCATACACATACATACACACAGTCACATACACATAATCATTGTACAACCAACCACGAAAAACACATAATAGCCAATATATCAAAGAAAACAAAACCAAACAATACGTACATAAGGGTGGCTTGTACATACAATGCTCGTACAAGACTCACTACCTAATTTAAAATAGGTATGAGATGAATTTTGTCCGAACGGATTCCTAACCAGCTCGACTACTATACCATAAAATCATCAACCAATTAAACCTACATTCATGCATACATATCACAGCACACCAAACTCATCGCAAAAAGTTTCATATATAAGCGCATCATAATAAACACTCTAAAACATCATTCAAACACTCACGTACATACACATTTTCCAAACATACGAATATACGTATTACTTCGATTTCATGTACCATAGCCTTTACCAATATTCATATCTTAACATCATATGCGTATACGATATATTCATACACTTATACCTTTCCATATTCATTTATACACATGCGTTTATATCGATACAAGTTTATACCCTTACATACATACATATATATACATATCATTACGATTCCAAGTAGTGACAATACATACATGTAGCCATTAAACTCATCAATTTTTTCAAAATACATATCATAGCAATATCCTTGAACATTCCACTTCAAGACACATCAATACATACATTACATACTTACATACATACATACATCATCATAATCAAACTACTCACTTCATATCATAGCAATAACAAAAATCCATACCTGTGATGGCCGACTACCTAACTATACATAGTCACGAACTTCTTTCTCGATACTATCTCTTATCTATTCTCGTTTTAACCTAAACACTTCAATCATCCATAAATTTATGTATTAATCATAAATCAACATTCAAACACTCATCGCATGAGTTACTTACCTGGCTTAACTTACAAGATTCTTAACTTAATTGCGATAAAATCCGGATCTTTCCGGGACAACCAAATGAAGTCTGATTTCAATGATTTCAAGTCTATTACTCTATAAAAAGCCATTACAAACTAATTCATGCCACAGGTTAACTTGAATCCTCGGTTTGCGTATTTTTTTAGAAAATTCTTTCGAAAAAGTTTCCGCGAATGCTACGGAAAAGTTTCAAACCCTCCGAACCTTACCGGATTTATCCAAACATGTTCGTAATATCATAAATAACTCATAAATATCATCAAAACCAAAACACATCTTTATACGCAAAAACCCAATTTTACCCAAAACTTAAATATTCTATCGGATCGATCAAACTCATTCCGTTTTCACTCAGATTCTACCAAATTCATATTCATTTCATATCATTACGCTACTCTACGAAGGTACTGGATACATCTGAACATTTAACTATAAATGTGAAATTTATGGATTTTTACCGGGAGGTCTTACCGAGATTTCGAGGCCGTATACGGACTCCAAATGACCCCACGAACGCGCTGGAATCGAGGGAATTTTATCGGAGTTACTGTTCATCATGGGTCACTATTCATTCAAATCTTCTTCTCTCGATTCGTGTGATACCAAGTGTTATTCCGTAAAATCGACACCGCAGCCTTATAGTACTATCGGAGAGCTTCGACTTGGCGGATGGCTTGGGCTGTGAAACGAAGCGAGGATCCGGGATTGGCATACCCATGTGTGCATATTTTCTTCTCTTTCTCGCCGCTCGCCGATGTCTTGGGGTTGCAGTCGGCCACCACAAGGTGGAGGGGTGGTCGGCGTTCCCCACTGGCCAGTCGCGCCGGCCGGCAGGCTGTCGGAACGACAGAGGCCACAAAAATGTGATTTTGGGGATGAGGGTGCGTGTGTGAGATGTGTGAAGCTTATGCCATTTTTGGAATTACAAGAAACTATGGGTATTTATAAGAAAGTTTTGAAAAATTACAATCTGACCCCCGAAAATTACAGTTAGGTCCCTGTCATTAGGTTTTCTTGGATATTCACGATTTTGAAGCCCTTCTTATGCAAAATTCGAAAAATATTCAACGTGAAAGTTATTCATCTCAAAAAATGATTCTGATGGTTAAAGAATCCGCTCAATCGGAGTTTGTTTGAAAGCTTTAAGGCCAAAACAAAAATCTTTTACGCATGTAACGATAAAATCAGAAATCACGTAACCAGTTTTCAGAACCACGCATTTTCCAAAGCAATGAAACTTCATTAAAAATAATCGCACCTATTTTCCAACACATAAAGTCTAATTTTCGATTACAATCCCTTTACAAATCTTTCATTTTAATTTGAAAACTTTCCAGTACTGTTTCGAAAAACCCAGGATATTACATCCTCCCATCCTTATAAAAATTTCCTCCTCGAAATTTCTCTGTCCTTATTTCTGATCCTTCGGAACTGATCATACGTACATTAACATCTTGTCCGTGTTCAAAAATCACCACACTTTACACCTTTTCAAAAGCTACGTATCTCACAATCCAATACAAACTATGCTATTTCAAAATGGAACCTATCGAATCTTATATTTTATACCAATAACACATCAAACTTATCATCTCTATTTACACTCATTAATAAAAACACGCTCAAACCATTTCACACTCATCCATCAATAGAAATTCAAACACAGATTCTATACACCCAATCACATACATCATCCGAAACGAGGAACATATCATATGTTCTTTGCACGTAATCAAATACAGTATCAAAACAGAAACTTAACACGAATTTTATACAATCTATTTCGTCCATAATTCAAAATAGAATGTATTCATTTCACATCAGGTCATTCTATATCATATATGTAAACGACATCAATATCAAAGTTTACATTCATTCATATCCCATCGCACATACAACTTTATATGACTGACCACAAATTATACATAGCCCTCACCGTACTCAAAAGATCTGTGACTAACCATAAACTTACATATGTGCTCTTATAACGATCATAAACTCTTATACCAACAAATACCTCTATCGTCACAACCAGAAGTGACAATCATAATACTCTTATGATGTTGATAGTGTGAAATTTGTCAATCTCTGTCATCATTCAAAATAAAAAAACGTAAAACAATCTCTTTTAAAAATCATTTTGAAAATACATTTGAAAACCTCTTTTACTGTAAACAAAATCAATTTCAAAATCCATTATCGTAAAACCATATCGAGCATCCAGCATAACTCACTGGACGAAACATAAATGAATGCCCAATGCCCGAATCGCGTGCACATATCGGACAATGAACGAAATGATCTCCTGTCGACAGAGGGTCATGTCGGCCCACTGCAGTTGAGCAAACCCCCTATACGAGCATCACATAGGGTCAAAAATATAAAATCATCAAGTATCGTGATGGAAACATACCATATCATTGACCGGTGCAATCAAACGCATATAATGCAAGCGCACATATCATTCAAGTAGTATAAAAATATTGATCCCACGAGGACTTAATTTCTACTATTATTATTAATTATTGATTCTATTTATATACAGGTATCTAATTAGAGAGAGAAGGGAATGATTACTTGATTCGTTGGTTGAATGTGGATTTGCTAAATAAATAAATAAATAAAAATACAAAAGAAAATACTAAGGAAAATAAAAAAAAGACACAAAATACCTAGGGTTGTGATTCCACACAATATTATTCTAAAGATGAATTGATTCTCTTATATATGTGTAATAAATTAATTTGCTAACCCGGAACACGAAGTTATGCAAAAGCCTCTGTCGATGGTCAGATGCAAATACCCAGATAACCCAATTAATCATATGTCTATGTTAACCGAATTATCTGAATTCATTAAGTTCAAGTTCCAATTATGGCTACCCACGCCCGACAGGTATATGTCTATCCTGTAAGAAAATCTATTAATGGGTTATCTATCCTCAATGAAGATCGTGAGTTATTGAATCTAACGGTGAAACCTAAAATCCATTTTCCAAGTTCATTTTAAATTTACCACATCAATCTTATTGGTGATCAGGCAACAAGAAGCATTAAGCTCAAGATTCAATAAACAAACCTAAGAATTACCCATTATATAATTAAATCAATTATTAAGCTTATTAATATTGTGTTTCATCACTTCCCTAGAATAAAAAGAAAATGCTGGGGGTTAGGGGATCCACTTTTAGAAATCTCAAATTATTATAATATGGAAATTGCCAGTATTACCCAATTAAGTTGAACCAGCTATAAAGGCGGTGTTATTATTTAACCATAAACCAGCCATATAGGGGGTAATTATCTGTCACCTAAAGACCGTCCTTTAAACGATATCACATTATGTAACAAAATTAAAACCAGCCATTAAGGCGGTATCAACTTTTAATCCATATTAAATTACAATTTCCATATTATAAATTAGGTGAGATTAATCTACCTCTACTATTTCTAATTTAGAAATCTCCCTTATTATAATATATAAATTTACGTGATAATTACCAACCGACCAATATGGCGGTATCTTGATTAAGTCAAATTTATAATTAATTACCAACCGACCAATATGGCGGTATCCAATTTAGTCAAGTTAAAACCAATTTATAAATAATTACCAACCGGCCAATATAGCGGTATCCTCATTAAGTCAGGATTTAACTAGTTTATATATTATAATTAAGAGAGAATAATCTAAATTATAAAAGTAAAAAGCTTCACACTTCCCCAACAGTAAATTAACTACTGAACATAAAAGAAAAGAAAATAAAATAAAATAAAATTTATTACAGAAAGTAAAAGTGCATAAATAAAAGTACTAAAAGTAAAAATACTTAATTTAAATTACAAAGACTTAAATAAAACAGATGCAATCCTTAAAGTCCTTATAAAACCTAAGGAAGACATGATTTGAATTCTGAAATCAAGCTAAATTTATAGGCCTCGGTAAGCAGGGCACGTCGCGACGCATCACCCTATTCGCGTCGCGACGGGCCGTGATTTGCGGCGTGAAATGCGGAGATGAGGACACGTGGTCAGTTGGATTTGCGATAAGGTGACACGTGGCAGAGGGCGTCGGTAACTCAATTATAGTGCTGATGTGGCGATGACATGGATGACACGTGGCTGTGACGTGGCGATGTTGATTGTCGGCACCATGTGATTGTGACACGTAGCGTAAGATGATTGGTTGATGATGACGTGGCTGTTACGTGGCAAGCTGACTTGGCATGTGACTGATGTGGACGCCACATGGCTGACACATGGATGACACGTGGCGATGGTGATTGTCAGCAGCATGTGATGGTGACACATGTCCGGCTCACGTTAGTATGATTTGATGTAATGTTGACACGTGGCAGACGCCACGTTAGCAGTTTCGGCGCACATTAGCATCCGACGTATTTAGCAGAACCCCTCTGATTAGTCCACGTGTCCCGGAATATTTTAGTATAGGTCTGGGCGCGTTAGCAGTCGCGACGTGCCAAAAGACTATTTTGCCCTTTTGACCGTTTTTTTTATTTTGGCCCCGAATCACCTCCATAGAGTCCTGAATCTTTATTTATCTACAAAATAACACAAAACACATCAAAATATTCACAAAACTCAAGAAACTATACAAAATATTATGTCAAATGAGTGGGAAATAATGATACATTTACCACTCACCACACCCCCAAACCTAACATTTTGCTAGTCCTCGAGCAATTCAATAAGATAAAATAACATAAACATCTTTAAAATAAAATTTAACTAAGCCACTTTTGTATGGATCACAGTTGCATTTAGCGTATGCAACAAGCCTTTAAACCCAGCTAGGTGTCCCTAGTGGACGAGTTGTAGTCTCGTGAGGGCTTACATGAACGATACCCACAAACGTTTTTACAAAAGTAAAAAGATAGTAAAATTAATGCACACAAAAAGCAAAAAGACAAGAGAAAATAGAATAAAGAAGTCAATTACTAACTAGGTGAAACTTCTTATCCAAGTTTAGAGTTCTTTTATTTCTTTCTAAATTACTGAATAAGTAAATTCTCCGATTATTTTTACCATTCTCCAAACACACAGCCAACAAAATATTAATCAACTCATTTTTGCCCACAATAGTCACAAGTGTAGTTGAAAATAAGGTAATATTTTTGTCCTAAAGTTTTAAATTTTTTCGAAAATTTTAGACTAAAATTAAAAACAACATAAAAACAAGATACTAGTCAACTATTCCCCACCCCCAAACCTAAATGAGACATTGTCCCCAATGTCTTAATAAGTAGAAGAGAGTTTAGAAGATAGTACCTGGTTAGCTGGAATTCTACATCTAGAAAGAAAATAAAGATTAAGATCCAGATTTATCCGACGCTTCTTACGATCATTATCAGACCAGTTTATATTGGAAAAGATAGGGTCAATTTGTGGTTCAAAGGCTAAGATTTGGTCAATTAAATCTGGGGCAGTTCTGGCAGTGAAAAGGAGTTCTTTTAAAGGTTTTGACACAAACCCATTTCTCCGGGCATCATCAAGACATACACAAAGAAAATCATAAAATCCATCGGCGTTAAATAGTCCAATTGGTTTCTGGTGTATGTTCAAGTTCGCCCAAGATAGCACTGTAAAAATCTCCTCCAACGTGCCCAACCCTTCTGGCAAACCAATAAAAGCATCAGCACAGTTAATCATTTCCATCAGTCGTTCAGACATACCTGGCACAATCAGTTCTTCTCCGTTTGATGGTCTAATAAGATTCGCCTCTGCCAAAGGTTTTGGGATGATTCCCAAGACTTGACTGCCTCTTTCCTGTACGGTCTTTGAAATGATCCCTATTTGTCCAAGATTGCCACCGCCATATACTAGGTGCATATTCCTTTCAGCAATGACTCGACCCAATTCATGTGCTGCGCTACGTATTGTGGCTTAGTACCAACACTAGTACCACAAAAGACACAAATATTTACAATTCGTCTTCTAAAAGTGGCTTCCGTTTTAATATATTTCTTCCTCATCTTTGGATGCCTTCAAAAGTACAATGATGAGTTGAATTTATAGTACCTGAAAAGGGTGAGTAATAATAGCACAAGTATCTTCCAAGGACGATTGTAAGCAAACTAATAAAAGAAATTGTGAAATGTCAAAAAGTCTGGATCCTGTCAGTGAAAATAAAGATAATTACAAAAGAAAAGCAAATCAAAGCAATTATTAAGGCAACGGAGTTATGTACGCAATACGCCACTCGCTTGGTATAAATTCATTAGGATGCGTCTCAAGAATCCATTCCTTACTCAGCCATCACTAATGAATTAGCTCTAATCTTTGTGATTGCCAAACACCATTCCATCATGTTTTGCTTTGCCTTAAATGCTCCGTTTGTGTTTTTCCTTGAAAATATCACACAAAAATTAAAAACTCTACATCATGTAACACAAATATATGAAAACACAAATTACAAAAAATTGCATGGGTTGCTGTGGGGAAACACAGGAATCTGGGCGACGCATGCTGTCCGGGTTCACGGCCCGGTCGGGAGTACGGAGTAGTCGTCACAGGGGACTAAACCGGAGAATAATGGAGTCGCCACCCGGTATGAACCGGGAAAATGAGATTTAAGGCCGCACTCACCCCTCGCAAGGGAAGACCTCAACCGTTGGGTTCGGAATGGTCCCTTACTTATGCCACTTGTAATGAAAGGATTTATGTAATAATTTAATCAGGCTTAAGTAGCACTTATTTCCAAGAGTATCATGCTTCTAAATTCACATGTACAAAATAAAACTTACACCTAAATTTACATATATTTCACATCTAAGATTGCATGCTTGAAGTACATCAACGTAACGACGAACATACAACTTCATTGGCATATTATATTCAAGAAAACACAAGCACCCATACTAACCACACAAGCACACATGTGAGCACCTTCCCAAGTGGTACGTGGAATTGTATCCGAAGTACAGACCATACTACCGTCTATTCCGAATCGGCTACGGAATTTATGTCTGGGTTTCCATCCGATATACCACAAGAAATAATACTCAAATGTTATCATGACATAGGTATATGAATTGTAATATGTTAAACACGTTGTACTCATACATGTGGGGAATACAGATGAATGACACCAACACAATCTTGCGTAATACAGAGGGGTAATCAGATTCATCATACGTAGGGATAGCTACTAGGAAAACTATGCATGAAATCTAATGAAAAGGGACTCGGTTCAGTGGGTGCGCGTTCGCGCAGCTTTCGAAAACGCATTCGAACGGTAAACAGAAGGTTCGCGTTCGTATAGCGTTCGAGAACGCGTTCGAACGGAACCAGACCTGATGCGTGATAAGATTAAGAAAGTACGTGCATTCGCGTAGCGTTCGAGAACACGTTCGAACGGTAAACAGAAGGTTCACGTTCGTATAGCGTTCGAGAACACATTCGAACGGAACCAAACTTGACGCATGATGAGAATAAGAAAGTGCGTATGCGTTCGCGTGGCGTTCGAGAACGCGTTCGAACGGTAAACAGAAGGTTCGCGTTCGTGTAGCGTTCGAGAACGCGTTCGAACGGAACCAGACCTGATGCATGCAACACAAAGAATAAAGACAATAATGTCAAGCTCAATATGTCTGATCAAACGTATCTTACATTCAACCGAACACACATCAACCGACGCGGCAAAACAATCGTGGTAAAGGGCTTTAACCCCTCCCCATAGGGGATCTTACATTGCACTTACTAAGCCCATGCGCTCGATTGAATCATGCAAACAAAGAATTAAAAAAACAATAATAATCAGACTTAGTATGCCTGATTGAACGTATCTTGCATTCAACCGAACACACATCAACCGGTACGGCAAAACATCGTGGTAAGGGCTTTAACCCCTCCCCATAGGGGATCTTTCATTGCACTTACTAAGCCCATGCGCTCGATTGAATCATGCAAACAAAGAATTAAAAAAACAATAATATCAGACTTAGTATGCCTGATTGAACGTATCTTGCATTCAACCGAACACACATCAACCGGCACGGCAAAGCATCCTGGTAAAGGGCTTTAACCCCTCTCCATAGGGGATCTTTCATTGCACTTACTAAGCCCATGCGCTCGATTGAATCATGCATACAAAGAATTAAAAGCAATAATATCAAACGTAGTATGCCCGATTGAACGTATCTAGCATTCAACCGAACACACATCACCGGTGCGGAAAAGCATCGTGGTAAAGGGCTTTAACCCCTCCCCATAGGGGATCTTTCATTGCACTTACTAAGCCCATGCGCTCGATTGAATCATGAATACAAAGAATTAAAAGCAATAATATCAAACGTAGTATGCCCGATTGAACGTTTCTAGCATTCAACCGAACACACACACAACCGGCGCGGAAAAACATCATGGTAAAGGGCTTTAACCCCTCCCCATAGGGGATCTTTCATTCCACTTACTAAGCCCATGCGCTCGATTGAATCATACATAAATAAGCAACATGCAGAATTCAAGTGACGAAAAATAAATAAACCAAAGCAACACAAAACAAAAGAGGGTGCCGTTTACTCAAGCGGTACGTGGAGTTGTATCCCGAGTACAGATCCTACTACCGTCCATTCGGAGTCGGCTATGAAATTTATGTCCGGGTTTCCATCCGATATACCGCGAGAGTTGACACATCTCTCATCTTATTCCACAGCCACAACAAAAAAAACATCTCATAATTCATGCATATTTATCTACTCAAGGGCCACAACATGCATTTCACAACATGACAATCATGCAAGCAATACTCAATAAATAATACAAATAAAAAAAAAAACCAGTGTGAAAAACACCCTCAGGTCTAACATTTTTGCCAACTTTCGGGCTTGCGTTTCACGGCTGTCGGAAAGGGTACAGCTCCTCAACTTCTCTGGTTCACTGGTTTAGCATCCTAGCTCACTCTTTTGCTGTTTTGCTTGTTGTTCGAACTCCGTTCTGCTACTGTTTGACCTCTATTTTGCTGCTCACTGTTCAGGTCACCTGTTTTGACGTTTCCACGGACTGTTCCGAGTTTTTTATGGGTTTTTAGTGTAGTCTTGTGTGATTATTTTAAGGATTATGAATGCAGTTTTTATGTTACTGCTTTGAGGATTTTTGTGGGTTGTTGTTTCGGTGATATAAGAAGGCTTATGGGGCTGTGTTTTTGACGTGCGAAGGGCTGCTGTATTGGTGTATTTTTCGGTGATGTGATGGAAGGAGATGAAGAGAAATTTGTTATATTTTTTGTGTGATATGCGTGAATGGAGAGCTTGGAGAGGGGGGTTGGAAATTCTTTCCTTCTTTTTTTTTTCCTTGTGATGGGCGTCCATTCCGAGAGATCAATGCCTTGGAGAGGTGTGGTTTATATAGAGAAAGGCTAGGGCTTCACCTTGTCTCACAAGGAAGGGATTTTGGCATTAAAAATAGGATTTGATTTGGTATCCAACAAGGAAAGGATTAGATTGAGGGGGGAAAAATCTTGGCTAGATTAGGAATGTAAAATATTTAATTTGTTATGATTGATTTTAATTATGCATGACATCTTTTTAATTTAGTATGTGATTTGTTTAGTTAGGAAGTTAATATATTTGATTTGTCTTAATTAGGTATGATTATTTATGTTTTATTTAATTGGTAAATGGTTAAATATTTTATTTAATATTTAATTTAATTTCCCATGTGTTTTAAAATGTGTTTTTATATTGGGATGTGTTTTATGGGCTTTGGGGGGCTAATTGGGCTGGGGTGCGAGGCTAGCAGCAAAACCAGAAACACCGACGCCGTTCGAACACCCATTCAAATGCTACACGACGTCCGCAATCTGCCTGACATTCGAACGAAGTAACGAATGCAGCACTAACGAAAACAGTGAACTTGCGAAATGAATCTGATGACGTACTTATCCTGAATTTCCCCTTCGGACCTCCGTTTCCCGCAATATCCTTAGCTAAAAAGGTAGTGCCTCCAACTGAGACTCATCATCGGGTTTCACATGCGAAAATGCAATGCCTACAGTTGCCCCCACTTTGATGGGACTTGTGTAGTGTGTGACTTTGAACAATCCTATCAAAGTTATGCAATGCATTTTCACTTACCTGGCTCGGCTGCTGCCTCGAGCTGAGTTGGTGCTGCAGCGGACCTCGATCCTGGGACGCATCCCAATAACTGCAACCGAAAACGGGGGCACCTTGACCCTGGGCACTTCGACCCAATACCGCTGACAATAAGGACCTCGCCCTCGAACTGATGATGTAGTGGGCACCACCTCGACCCGAACTACACCGACAACGGGGGCACCTCGACCCTGGGCACCTCGACCCAACACCGCTGACCATAGGGACCTCGCCCTCGAACTGATGATGTAGTGGGTGCCTCAACCCTGGGCACCTCGACCCGGAACTACCCGACAACGGGGGCACCTCGACCCTGGGCACCTCGACCCAACACCGCTGACCATAGGACCTCGCCCTCGAACTGATGATGTAGTGGGTACCTCCTCGACCCTGGGCACCTCGACCCAGAACTACAACCGACAAGGGGGCATCTCGACCCTGGGCACCTCGATCCAACACCACTGACCATAGGGACCTCGCCCTCGAACTGATGATGTAGTGGGTACCTCGACCCTGGGCACCTTGACCCGGAGCTACAACCGACAACGGGGGCCTCGCCCTCAAGCTGATATGTGCCTCTCCCCCAAGCCGACATGATATGGGCCTCGCCCCCAAGCTGATATGGCCCTCGCCCCTTGGGACTCATCCCAAAAACTAAAATTGTGCTGACGCTGCTTGGCTCATTTCTGCCACTTTCTCCTTTCTTCGAACCTGCGAACACAAAACAAAAACAAACACGAAGAGAATGCAATGTTACGTGTATGCATGAATGATTTTCTTATTCCGTTGGGTTAGGTCTTCTGCTAATTCCCGTGGTGACTTCTCGGTCTTCTCTCCCTCAGGCAAAGTATTGCTTCAATCTTTCTACGTTGATCGGCTCGGTGAACTCGTTTCCTTCCAAGTCTGATAACCTCACTGCCCCATTTCCCATTACCTTCTGCACCATGTAAGGTCCTTCCCAGTTTGCCCTGAATTTTCCTCTCGGATCTGTCGTCGACGGCCTCGATTGCTTAAGTACCAAATCACCCTTTCTGATCTTGGTAGGACGCACTTTCTTGTTGAATGCCCGGGCTAGTCTCTTCTGATACAACTGCATATGATACAAAGACTTCGTTCTATTCTCATCCAATAGTGCTAACTGATCAAACCTCTGTGCGGCCCAATCCTGTTCCGGTAATTCTGCCACTATTAATACCCTCATAGACTGTATTTCTAATTCTACCGGCAACACTGCTTCCATTCCATAGACCAAAGAGTAAGGTGTGGCCCCTGTTACTGTTCTTACTGATGTTCTGTACCCCCACTGAGCAAATGGTAGTTTCTCGGCCAATCCCTGTAGTTCTCTGTCATCTTGGCTAAAATCGTCTTTATGGTCTTGTTGGCTGCCTCAACTGCCCCATTTGCCTGCGGCCTGTACGGTGATGACTTCTGGTGGCCTATACCGTACCTCTGCAACATTGCCTTCGTCTCTCCTTGAAACTGAACTCTGTTGTCTGTCACTACATGATGCGGCATACCATACCGACAAAAGAGGTTCCGAGCTATAAACTTTGCCATATGCTTTGCTGTAACATTACGGAATGATTCGGCTTCCACCCACTTCGAGAAGTAATCTACTGCCACTACTGTAAAGCGATGCCCATTTGATGCATTTGGTCGAATTTCCCCAATCATATCAATCCCCCATGCTGAGAAAGGCCACGGCTCTGACAACCCGTGCAACTCTGTGTTCGGTAAGTGATTAAAATTACCGTGTGCTTGACAGTCATGACAGTGCTTTACCATCTTCGCGCAATCTGTTTCCATGGTTGACCAATAAAAACCTTGTCTCACTATCTTGCGGGACATATTCAACCCGTTCATATGCGGACCACATACCCCGGCGTGTATTTCTTCTTCATTACATGCTGAGCTTCTTCCTTTCTCAAACACTTCAACTGAATACAGTTTTCTTGCCTCTTGTACAGTTCCCCTTTCAAAGTCACATACTGGGAAGCTAACTTCTGGATGGCTATTCTGTCTTTTCTGCCTGCCCCTTCCGGGAGTTCACCATGTTCCAGATACCTCTGAATGTCATAATACCAAGGTTTACCGTCGTCGACCTCAACTTCCAGAATTCTTTCTATCTCATAAACATGTTTGTGCTTGCTGTTGTCAGTATCAACGGTCTCATCACTAATTTTTCTGGATTTTCCCAAGTTGCTGCAAGTGTAGCCAATGCGTCTGCCATCTGATTCTCTTCTCTCGGTAAGTGCTGAAACTTACACTCGGGGATAACCTGTGCCAACTTTCTGAGGTAAAAAAGGTAGGTTTCAACCGTTCTTCTTTCAATTCCCATTCTCCTCGCATCTGCTGGACTACCAACATAGAATCTTCATAGACTTCCACACTCCCGGCCTTCAAGGCTATCAATGCTGTCAAACCGAAGGCACATGCTTCATACTCGGCCATGTTGTTAGTCACTCTGAATGTCAACCTCTTCGCCAAAGGTAAAGTCTCTCCTTCGGGGGTCACTATCACGATCCCAATTCCAGCTCCCTTGTAATTCACTGCTCCGTCAAAATACATCTTCCATCTCTGAACTGTTATTGCTTGGATCTCTTCATCTGGAAATTCAAACTTATACTGATCCCCCTCAACAGGCTGCAATGCTAGAAACTCTGCTACTGCTCACCCTTTGATCACTTTGGAGGTGAGATACTCAATGTCAAACTCTGTCAGCAATACCAACCATCTGCCCAATTTTCCCACTAGTGAAGGCACCAAATGAAGATATTTCAGAGGATTTTCCTTTGCCACCACATGGATCTTGTAAGACTGGAAATAATGCCGCAACTTTCTGGAAGCCCATACCACTGCAAGATAGATCTTCTCAACTTCCTGATATCGAGCCTCATACGGGAGCATCTTCTTACTCAGATAGTAAACGGCATGTTCTATTCCCCATGTCTCAGCTGCCTGTACCATCATTGCCCCCAGTGCTTCTGATTCTATAGCCAAATACAATATCAAAGGTCTGCCCGGTCTCGGAGGTTTCAATACAGGTGGCTTTACCAAGTACTCTCTGATTCTGTCGAAGGCGGTCTGACACTGTTCATTCCATCTCACTGGCTGATCTTTTCTCAACAGTTTGAAGATAGGCTCACATACCGATGTCAACTTGGCAATGAACCGACTGATGTACTGAATCTTCCCCAAGAATGCTCTGACTTCTTTTTCTGTCTTCGGTGCAGGCATTTCTGTGATTGCCTTGATCTTTTTGGAGTCTACCTCTATTCCCCCCATTCCCACTGTATGACCAAGCAATTTCCCTGATGTCACCCCAAACACACATTTCTTAGGGTTTAGCCACAAGTTGTACTGTCAACTCTCTGAAGAAACCTTTCCAGTGCTTCAATATGCCCAACCCTTGTCTCTGATTTCACCATCATGTCATCTACATACACCTCAATCTCTTTGTGCATCAAGTCATGGAAAAGTGTAGTGGCCATCTGCTGATAAGTAGCTCCCGCATTCTTAAGCCCAAACGACATTACCTGTAACAATAAGTACCCCACCTCGGTAACAAATGCAGTCTTGTGTTTATCTTCCTCAGCCATGAGAACCTGATTCTAACCTGAAAACCCATCTGCAAATGAATACATAGCAGATAAAGCCACACTATCAACCAAAACATCTATATGCGGCAGAGGAAAATCATCCTTCGGACAAGCCTTGTTGAGATCTCTGTAGTCTACACACATTCTGACCTTCCCATCTTTCTTCTTCTTCGCACCGTACTATATTAGCCAACCACTCAGGATATTTTACTACTTCCAAGAACCCCACATCTATCTGTTTCTTAACTTCTCTCTGACTTTCTTAGCCCATTCTGGTCTCATCCGTCGGAGTTTCTGTTTTACTGGCCTCATATTCGGATAAGTTGGTATTGTGTGTTGGGCAATGTTTCTGTCTAACCCGGGCATGTCCTCATAGGACCAAACAAACACTTTGGCATATCTGACCAACACTTCTTCTAGTTTCTCCCTCTCTTCGGAGGTTACTTCACTTGCAATCAGAATTTCCTTGGGGTTCTCAAATGTACCCAAGTTAAATGCAATAGTTCTGGCTGAACTGATGTCAAATATGCTTGATTCGTGTAGTGTAAATGGAAATGACTCAGGCAAGTAAGCAAAAGAGATGTCTTTATTATTGGATAATGCGGAAGTACATTCAAACAATCAGGAAGGTAAATGTCTTCATCATCTATAGACACTTCTTCCTCTGCAATCAGATCTTCCTCAGCTTTTCGTCCTCTCCCAGAGTCAGGCTCTCCAACTTCATCAGTTCTTCCTCCCAATTCTCTTCTTCTTCTCCACAATTTCTTCAACTATCAGCTTCTTACCCAACATATCCTGGAAGATCTCAAACCCAGGACCACCACAATTCCATTAACTTCCACAGGTTCAGGCTCCCCTTGATATCCTGAAGCTTTCACAAAACATTCCATCAGTTTTAGGCCCTTTTTCTTGACCTTTGGCTTTTCTTCATCAAACTTGTACCCCAAACCTTCCGAGTAGTCTGTCCTCTGAAATCTGGCAATTTTGAACCTTTACCCGGCTCAAACTTCATTTTCTCCATAATCCTAGCCACCCTAGGATCCACCCACTCCTCAAAAGTAGTTGCACCTGAAACCTCGTGAAAGGTTGTATCTCCAAGGCAGCCACGACATTATCTAACTCAGCCCGGATGGTAACAACTTCTCCCTCATACGGGAACTTGATCATCTGATGCAAAGTGGAAGGCACGCCCCCAAGTTTGTGAAACCAGGCCTTCCCAACAATAAGGCGAAAGTAGCGGGATGTCCAGTACTGTGAACTCAACCTCATCTTCAATCGGTCCTACCTTGACCATAGCCAAAAGGTACCCTCAACTCCCCTTTTACTGTCATCATAAGCCTTAATAGTCATACTGGAGGGGTCCAAGTCCGTTGCTTTCATACCCAATCTCGCCAGAATTTTCAGCGGGCACACATTGATGGACGAACCGTCATCCACCATTACACATGAAGTTCTCTTGCCGCTCACCTCGGCCCTGATAAATAGAGGCATGTTATGATTTCTCCCCTCCGCTGGGAGTTCATCCTCAGAAAAAAGATATCTGCAAAGCTTCTTTCTGAACAGACCAAACAAACATTGCAGGGTTGGCGTCTTTCGGTACCACAATCTTGCTCAAGCCTCAACCATGGCCTGCCTATGCTCTCGAGATGCACATAACAGTTCCCAGATACTCACTTGTGCTCTAGTCTTCCTCAATTGCCTCAGCACTATATCCCTCTCAGTATTTTCTGCAGTCTCAACCACTTCTCTACCATCTGTCAAAACTTCCTTACCCTTTTCCGCCATATCATTGTAAGAAACGACCACTGCGCGTCATTCCCCTTACTTCTTCCTCATCACTGTTAGAGAAATCAAGCCAAAAGCTTTTCCCATGCTCAAACTCATCTTCACTAGTACTATCCCAGATTCCCAGGCAAAAGGCTTGAGGGTGAAAGGATTTCAGGACAAGGTCTTCTGGGAGGCCAGAATTGATCATATAGGCTGGTGGTGGTACGACACGGTAGTTGGGTAAGGGGTTTCTGTGTGTGTCAGGCTGTTCTGTTTCTAGGTCAGGTATTTTCTTGGAGTCTATCAGGTCTTGGATTTCATGGCGGAGTCGGGCACAGTTGTCGGTGTCATGGCCCTTTTGTTGGTGAAAGTGACAGTAAAGGCTTAGGTTATAATGTGATGGTAGGGGATTGGGTAATGGTTTGGCTTCCAAGGGTTTTAAGAGCCCTTGCCTCTTCAATTTCTCTAGCACATTGGACAGGGGCCTCCCAAGTTGGAAAATTGCCGGTTCCGGATAGCGGAAATCTCAGCAGAAACGGGCTTTGCTCCCGATGTTCCCCCTATGGGTCTCCTGTTCAGACCATAGAATTTTCTGTTTTCCGCCTCTTCGTCTTCAATGTCCATGACAGTCTCCCTCAACTGCCGAAAGTCTGTGATCATGGAGGTCATCCTCCTCAACTTGCTGTAAATGGAGGGCCTGGTGCCCTTGATAATCATTTTAATCTGGTCCTTCTCTGAGGGCCTAGTCTGCATCTTCAATAACTGACCCCTCCACCGGTCCACATACTCCTTAAAACTCTCCTCCACTTTCTGCTTAACATTCTCCAGATCACGGAGTGACAGATTGATCTCTAAGTCAGTGACATACTGCTTCAGGAAAGCATCGGCCAACTCCCTCCAATCTTCCTTCACTTTCTTCTCCAAATTGTTGTACCATACCACGGGAGCTCCTTCAAGCGACATTCCAAACATTTTCTGCACTTGGCGCTGAGATAAGCCAACTGAACTCATGACTGATACAAACTGTCAGAGATGCACCCTTGGATCCCTATTCCCTTAAACTTAGCCATATCAGTCATCTTGAACTGTGCCGGCAACTGTTCCTCGAAAGTCAGTGTGTTATAATCCAGCAAATCCTCATTCTTACCCCTCATCTTGCGGGTAACCGACTCAACCTGATCCCGAAGTTTCTGTAACTCTGCCTGAGACCCAGATAATCTGCCTGCTGCATACTCTGCCATATCATCATCAAAAGTGGGGATATCATCCCCCAACCCATTCAGAGGCTCCTCACGTCTCACATTCTCATAAATTCCCCCAGCACGGGGCACAGCCATACCAGTCACAACAGTAGTCAAAGCTTGCAACTGTTCAGTGACCTTGGCGAGACTGTTCTCTAACTGATCCATTCGGGATACCTCATTACCAGATTCACTCATGATTGTTACTGTTCTTTTAATGAGCCTTGTCCATTCTCTAACCCAAACGGTATCTATGATGTCTTTTTGAGACATAGAGGGTGTTAACATGATATATGTATGCATGAGGTGCATGAGATGCAGGTAACATATAGAACATACTAAATCGATTAAAATTTTCAAACAAATCAGCCTATTATCATTTTAGAAGCCTGGGCTAAATGTCATAGGAGTGAACTCGTCCCAGTTTAAATGGCCCAACGAGTTCACATCTCATGGCAAGGAGCCCAACTAAATCCAAATGGTAATGTTCCGAACACAAACACAAAATGGCCCATCAACATTTAGAAGCCTTTGGCCCAATCGTCATAAGGTACGTTCTTGTCCTAGTTTAAATGGCCCAACAAGCCCATATCCCATGACAAATGGTCCAAATGGATCCAAACGGCGATGTTCCAAAACACAAGCATAAAAGAAAGATAATGCAAACATAAAATAATAATTTCTACAGAATGGCCCATCATATTTCAGAAGCTTTGGCCCAATGGTCATAAGGTACGAACTCGCCCCAGTTTAAATGGCCCAGCAAGTCCGCATTTCTGACAATAGTCCAACTGCATCCAAATGAGGATGGTCCACAAGCACATACTCAAGAAATAATTGTTACTTTAGCCATACAAACCCGGTCTATGGGTGGGTTCGCAAGAGTATAGACAAAGGCTCTCACCGGCGAAGGATGGCCTACAACTAGGTCTCCCCACTTAAGGGTTCGAGCGACCAAGTGAGCGCACCCTTTTTTATACACTAAGGTACGTGCCAATGAGCTATGGTGTGTGACAGGCTGTCAAATGGATTTCCCGTTGTAGATTCCCCAGAGGGAAGGTGGAGCGAGGGCTCACTTAAAAACCCAAGCCTCTTAGGCTCTTATCGCTTGGTGTCAGGAATAAACAACGAGTCCACCAAATTAGTCCATCACAATAGGCTATGAGTAGATGGCTATCTAGGTGCCTTCACAGCTTTTCCTTCTAGAAGGTAGTGAATGAAGGAAGACATCAAACCATTACCTAGCCTCAAAATGCCTTTGATTAAACCCCACTATCCACTATAGACACGGTCAATTAAAACATAAATCCAAACATCACAAGACAATATTCGGGCCGATTCTCTATCCCCAGTGGAGTCGCCAGACTGTGAGAACACAAGAATCTGGGCAACGCATGCTGTCCGGGCTCGCGGCCGGTCGGGAGTACGAGTAGTCACGGGGGACTAAACCGGAGAATAATGGAGTCACCACCCGGTATGAACCAGGAAAATGAGCTTTAAGGCCGCACTCACCCCTCGCAAGGGAAGACCTCAAACCGTTGGTGTTCAGGAATGGTCCCTTACTTATGCCACTTGTAATGAAATATTTATGTAATAATTTAATCAGGCTTAAGTAGCACTTATTTCCAAGAGTATCTGCTTCTAAATTCCATCTACAAAATAAAACTTAAACCTAAATTTACATATATTTCACATCTAAGATTGCATGCTGAAAGTACATCAATCAAGTAACGACGAACATACAAATTCATTGGCATATTATATTCAAGAAAACACAACCACCCATACTAACCACACAAGCACACATGTGAGCACCTTCCCAAGTGGTACGTGGAATTTTATCCCAAGTACAGACCATACTACCGTCCATTCAGAATCGGCTACGGAATTTATGTCTAGGTTTCCATCCGTATACCACAAGAAATAATACTCAAATGTTATCATGACATAGGTATATGAATTGTAATATGTTAAACACGTTGTACTCATACATGTGGGGAATACAAATGAATGACACCAACACAATCTTGCGTAATACAGAGGGGCAATCAGATTCATCATACGTAGGGATAGCTACTAGGAAAACTATGCATGAAATCTGATGAAAAGGGACTCAGTTCAGTGGGTGCGCGTTCACGTAGCGTTTGAAAACGCGTTCGAACGGTAAACAGAAGGTTCGCGTTCGTATAGCGTTCGAGAACGCGTTCGAACGGAACCAGACCTGATGCGTGATAAGATTAAGAAAGTGTGTGTGTGTTCGCGTAGCGTTCGAGAACACGTTCGAATGGTAAACAGAAGTTTCGCGTTCGTATTGCGTTCGAGAATGCGTTCGAACGGAACCAGACCTGATGCATGATGAGAATAAGAAAGTGCGTGTGCATTCACGTAGTTTTCGAGAATGCGTTCGAACGGTAAACAGAAGGTTCGCGTTCGTGTAGCGTTCGAGAACGCATTCGAACGGAACCAGACCTGATGCATGCAACACAAAGAATAAAGACAACAATGTCAAGCTCAGTATGTTCGATCAAACGTATCTTACATTCAACCGAACACACATCAACCGGCGCGGCAAAGTATCGTGGTAAAGGGCTTTAACCCCTCCCCATAGGGGATCTTACATTGCACTTACTAAGACCATGCGCTCGATTGAATCATGCAAACAAAGAATTAAAAAAACAATAATATCAGACTTAGTATGCCCGATTGAACGTATCTTGCATTCAACCGAACACACATCAACCGGCACGACAAAGCATCGTGGTAAAGGGCTTTAACCCCTCCCAATAGGGGATCTTTCATTTCACTTACTAAGCCCATGCGCTCAATTGAATCATGCATACAAAGAATTAAAAGCAATAAAATATCAAACGTAGTATGCCCGATTGAACGTATCTAGCATTCAACCGAACACACATCAACTGGTGCAGAAAAGCATTGCGGTAAAGGGCTTTAACCCCTCCCCATAGGGGATCTTTCATTGCACTTACTAAGCCCATGCGCTGGATTGAATCATGCATACAAAGAATTAAAAGCAATAATATCAAACGTAGTATGCCCGATTGAACGTATCTAGCATTCAACCGAACACACATCAACCGGCGCGGAAAAACATCATAGTAAAGGGCTTTAACCCCTCCCCATAGGGGATCTTTCATTCCACTTACTAAGCCCATGCGCTCGATTGAATCATACATAAAT
>SKCR01010310.1:0-22734 GCA_019454045.1 Zanthoxylum bungeanum | reverse complement strand
AATAAATCTAATTAGATTAGATATAATTCTGTTAGCCGCTGAGCTGGGCGTCAGCATAGACTAAAGAATTAAAGGTCTCATCGACGATCCAGATATATACTTATATATTCATCTGATTCGTTCGGATCATACATCGTGGTGATGTGGTGATCGTATAAATCGCGTCAGACGATAATCATGGAAATCCGCTGACGAAAACCTTTCCTCAGCAATTTGAGCAAACCGTACATAGTTCGGGTGTACGACACTTGAGTGACTGGCTATGTGCCAATGGGAGATTGTTGGATAATATGACCCATAGCGTCACTATTTGTACAGATCATAGTGTTGTTGTACAAATTAACTATGTGACAAGGAAATTGCACTCTCATCATTTGTGATTAGATCACCTTAGATATATAAATGAAGATAGGTCCATATGATTAGTTCCTGGATTGAGATGATATGAGACAGTATCAGTCCACGAAGGATTAATCATTAAATATCCTAGTCGTAGTATTATCGAGATTGGACATCGATAATGCGGAATAGGCTAGTATTGCACTTGTGCGCGTTGTGAGGGCACAACAGCATAGTTCTCATATATTTGGGTATTGGATACTCATGCAAGTGCGATAGGAGGTTGTGTTTCACAGATGGTACGGGAAACAGCTTCGCTCTGGATAGACCCCTCGGAATCCCATTGGTATTATGACTATGTGTCTATGGGAGTCCGACATCAGGGTAGGTGTGTATGGTCTTAACCTGAGACTTGCACCGCTAATGCTTACGACAATCAATATGCTTTAGTTGAGGTCGTCCAGGACTCTAACCGGTTCTGTGTACGCCAATGCTGGGCATATTGAGAATCGTAGAGTATTGGGTGTGATGTCAAGACGGAAGTATCACTCCAGTCATAGTGGAGATGATGTCACGCAGGATACGGTATCAGTGCTCTTAAGTGCTGGCCGGCCATCGGGATATTATGACAAGGTCATGTATATCCGATTATAGAGACTAGTTACCAGACATCCGACATGTGCTTCGGATGGGGCAGACACTTATCCAGCCCCAGCCCTAGCACGTGACTATCCGATACTGGGCCGATATACACAATACTTGGTATACTACGCTTGATATAGATCTTAAATATTCTTAGATGAATATGACCGGAGAATTTGGTAAGACTTCGTGCTTTGCTAGAAGCCGATCTTGTCTCGTAAATCGATAGAACGTAGTACTTGGTACGTACGTGATTCGGATACTCCGACGACCGTATTTACTGCCGAATTATCTGGGGATCTCATGGGTCGCTTCCCAATAATCCACCGATGACGTATGACTCGCACTCTTTTATTAATCTGGGATTATATTGAAGAGAGAGAAAATTAATCTATGATTAATTACGGAGATATTTTATCTAGGATAAAATATCGTCTAGAGAGAGATAATGATTAATTTAGAATTAATCGGTAAATTAATATATTCGATATATTAAACGAAATTAGATTTCGACGCGGAATTAAAATTAGATTTTAATTCGGGCGAACGAATTAATTTGGAATTAATTCGTTAGCGACGTGAATAGTGAATTCGCTAGGCGTAATCATTTAATTACGACGCAACGGAAAATTCGCTAATTAGGAATTAGCGAAACTGAGCCCGAGTGTGATTGCGAGCGCATTCGTATTTCAAATTCGAGTGCGGCAACGCAAGTCACATCAAGCGTCAAATCACTCGTCACATCAAGCGTCAAATCAAAAGTCACTTTGAGTGATTGATTGATTGATGGATGTGATTGATTGATGGATGGATTGACTTACATCATATCACTTTATTAAAGTGACTTTGAATAGTTGATGTAAGTTGGTGTAATAGTGTTTGGAGGGAAAAGCATTTACTTTTGGTTTTTTATTTAATCAATTAGTAATTTTTTTAGTATTTTTTCTTGGAAAATATATAAAGGCATTTTTGGAAAATGCTTTACCTATTATTACACAACATTCTTCTCTCTCATTTCTCTCTTCCAAGTCACGCCCAAACATGATTTTCATTGCTTGTTTGATCTTGGGACCTAGATATAAACCTAACACTGCCCATGGGGTATATACTTGAATTAGGAGATTGTTATAATGTACTAGTTTGACTTGAAACATTATCTCTATATCTAGTTCAACACGTTGTGGGTATACCTTTATATTCTAAAACACTAAGTGTTTTGTTTATAAAGATGATATTGAGATATACACATTAGATATGAATTATAGTAATTATATTTTGAATATAAAAAAATCTCAAACATATAACATGACAAACAAATAGCTCAAACTGAATTAATCAGATGAGACTTATTTGTGGCATTGTTGTCTGGGACACATTAACAAGTCTCGTATATCCACACTTTCGAAGAGTGGATACTATAACGGATTTGATTCTAATTCAAATGATGTCTACGAATCTAGTTTATTAGGCAAAGTGGCTAAAACACCTTTTACTTGGTAAAAGTGAAAGTGCCACCGATCTGTTAGCCCTCGTTCATAGTGACGTTAGTGGTCCCATATCTAGCTAGGCTAGAGGTGGATATGAATACTTCATAATCTTTACGGAAGTGGCATCAGGTTACGGTTATGTGTATCTTAGGAAACACAAGTCAGAAAATTTTTAGTAATTCAAAGAGTTTCGACACGAAGTAAGAAAACAGACCGGTAAAAGTATTAAAAACATTACGGTTGGACCAAAGTTTAAAATACTTAAAGATATGAGTTTCAAGATTACTTGAAATAGTATGGTATTCTTTCACAATGGACTCCTCCCGGGACACCTCAATTTGACGGTGTGTGTAAACAGAGAAACCGAACTTTGTTAGACATGGTAAGGTTGATGATGAGTAGCTCTGAGCTACCAAATTCCTTCTAAGGATACACATTAAATAGTGCAGTACTTATTTTGAATAAGGTTCCATGAAAATCTGTTATACATACTTCATATTAGATATGAACATGAAAGAAACTGGGTTTCTCATTCCTGGAGATTTGGGAATACTGGGCATATGTTTGGATGATACCAAACTAGAACCCAAATCGGTTATGTGCCTATTTGTAGGTTGTCCTAGGGAAACCAAAGTATAGTACTTATACAACTCACAAGAGAACAATGTAATTGTTTCTCTCCATGCGGTTTTCCTAAGAGGAATTCTAATATGCAGTGGTAATTGGGAGGAAAGTAAAACTCGATGAAAAATCGGAGTAATACTGTTCTAGGCACCAAATTCTCACGGAACACAAACAGTTTATCAGGGATGAAACTGTACCACAATCTTCGAATACACAAGAACCGTATAAGTCGGAGAGAGTCAGAAAATAACCTGGGAGGTATGGGTTTCTGATCTCACCTCATGTAAATATCAATCTTTTTGAGGAAGACAAACCGGCTACGTTTGAGGAAGTGATACAAGGTATCGACTCATTTTATGGCAAAGTGCCATGAAGACCGAAATGGATTCCATGTATACCAACTAAGTTTGGACATTGGTTGATGTAGCAGAAGGCATTGTGCCTATTGGTACTAAAATGAGTCTTCAAGGAAGACATACATGGATGGCAACATACAACTGTACACAGCTAGGCTTGTACAGAGAGGGTATCATCATCAATATGGTGTCGATTACGACGAAACTTTTTCACTTGTTGCCATGATTAAATCTATTCGGATAATGCTTGCTAATGCTGCATGTTTCATTTATGAAATATGGTTGTTCAACGTCAAAATCACTTTCTTTAAACAGAAACCTTTTGTATGATGTTTTTACAACAACCTGTCGGTTTTGTCGTACCAAAAACATGCAAACAAGGTTTGCAAGTTAATTCAATCCATTTATGGATTGAAGCAAACATTACGTTCTTGGAAGCAACGTTTTGATGAGATCATAATGGTATATGATTTCATTCAAAATCGAAGATGATTCTTGTGTATATAAGAAGGTTAGCGGGAGCGCACTGATAATGATTGTCCTATACGTTGATGACATATTATTTCTTGGAAATGATATTCTCATACTAAATACTCGGTGAAAACTTGGCTTTCATGAAAATTCTCCGTAGAATACTTGGGAGAGGCAACCTTTATTCTAGGAATAAAGATCTACTGGGATAGATCTAAAAGTTGTTGGCACTCTCAGAGAATTCGTACATTGAAAGAAATGTACGCGACCTGGTGTCTCATATGCTTTGAGCATATGGAGTCACAATCAGGCCAATCCAAGTGATAGTCACTGGATTGATGTTAAGAACATCCTTAAGTATCTTAGACGAACTAAGGATGCTTTCTTAAGCTATGGAGAATGAGAACTTGAAGTGATAGGGTTCACCGCTGCAAGTTTCCAACCGATAAAAAAATGACTGTAAGTCACAATAAGAGTACGCATATAATTTGAATAACGGAACAGTGAGCCGGAAATCTTCCAAGCAAGATATTGTTGCCTAAAAAACAATAAAAGCGGAATATTGCTGCAGCTGAGGTAGCAAAAGAAGCAATTTTGGATCTATAAAATTCCTAATTTGATTAGGAGTAATTCTGTTAGCAGTTGAGCTGGGCTACAACACAGGCTAAGGAACCGCGGTCTCATCAACGATCCAAGTATGTACTTCAATGATTTCATCTGATTCGTCAGATCATACATCGTGGCGATGTGATGATCGAATAAATTGCATCAGATGATAACCTAACAAATCCACTAACGAAAGTTGTTTCTTAATAGAAGTTTGAGCAACCCGTACATAGTTCAGGTGTAGGACACTTGAGTGATTGGCTATAGGCCAAATGAGGGATTTTTGGACAATTATGACCCATAGCATCACCATTTGTACAGAACATGGTGTTGTTGTACAAATTAACTATGTGACAAAGAAAATTGCACTTTTATCATTTTGTAATTAGATTACTTGGATATATAAATGATAAAAGTCTATATGATTAATATCGGATTAATAAGATATGAGACAATTTTAATCCACGTAAGGTTCTATCATTAAATATCCATAGTCGTAGTATTATCGAGACTGGACATTGATAATCCAGAATAAGCTAGTATTACATTTGTGTGTGTTATGGAAGCGTCACATCATAGTTCTCATATATTAGGGTATTGGATACTCATGCAAGTGTAATAGGAGGTTCTGTTTACTGATGGTACGGAAATAGCTTTGCTCTGGATAGACCCATCGGAATCCCATTGGTAGTATGACTATGTGTCTATGGGAATCCGAATCAGGGTAGATGTATTTGGTCTTAACCTGAGACTTGCATCGCTAATACTTGTGACAATCAATATACTTTGGTTTTGGTCGTCCGGGGCTTTAACAGGTTCTGTGTACGCCTCTTCTAGGTATACTGAGAATCGTAGTGTATTGGGTGTGATATCAAGATGGAAGTATCACTTCAGTCATATGGAGATGATGATCACGTAGGATACAGAACTAGTACTCTTAAGTACTACAGTCATCGGGATAATATGACTAGGTCATGATTATCTGATTGTAGAGACTAGTTACCAGAGATCTGATGTGTGCTTTGTACGGGGCAGACACAATTCCAGCCCCAGGCCTTGCATGTGACATCCGATACTGGATCGTAATACGCAATACTACGTATACTACGTCTGACAAAGATTATATATTCCTTTAAAGAATATTTCTGGAGAATTGGGTAGGCACGGTGCTTTCCTAGAAGACAAAGATTATATATTCCTTTAAAGAATATGTCTTGTAAAATGGTGAGAACGTGGTACCGGGTACGCACGTATTCAGATAGTCCGATGACCATATTTACTGCCAACATATCCAAGGATCTCTTGGGTCGCTTCCCGAAGATTCACCTTTGAGATTTGACTCGAATAGAAAATAATCTGAGATTAATTATGAAAGAGAAAATTAATCTGGGATTAATTACGGCAATAATTAATCTGGGAATTAATTATCAAAGAAATAATTAATCTGGGATTAATTGCGTCGAGAATTTATTTGGGATTAAATTCGTCGAGAAAAGAGAGAATGCGATTAATTTAAAATTAATCGGTAAAGTAAATTTAATAGTTAAATTAGATTTTACTATTTAATTTATTTAAGTTGGGCTAAAATAATATATTGGATATATTAATTGAAATTAGATTTCAATGCGGAATTAAAATTGGATTTTAATTCAAGCGAACGAATTAATTTAGAATTAATTCGTAAGTGACTTACATAATAATATTGCGAGGCATTATTATTTAATTAAATTGGATTTAATTAAGTCTCAACGGTAATTCGCTTAATTCGGAATTAAGTGAACCCGGGCCCGAGCGAAGTTGCGTGTTGGATTGTCCGACTTAAATTTGGAATTTCAAGTGGGACCCACCAACTTACATCAAAGTGTTTGACACTTGATGGAACTTGGTAAATGGTTGAGAATTAAATCTTGGATTGCTTTCTCTACACTCAAATAAAATTCCAACACACTTTGTCTTTAATTTTAAAAAGACATATACCAACTTTGAGGTCAACTTGAAGATATGATTTTAGAAATCAAAATTGCACTATTCCTCTTCTCTCTCACTAAAATATCGTGAACCATGTTCCTGGAGGACAAAGTTTTCTTTCAAAATTTATTCTTGCTAGCACATCAAGGAGTGGATCAAGGTGATAGGAAAACTCACCCAAGTGTTGGAAACATTCATGAAATGTTGGAGCTTCCACCGAAACGCATTACATCCTTGGAAATTTTCGAAATCTCCTCAACCAATCAATGTGAGTATTCCGCAACTCTCTTGTTAATTCACACACAAATCACTCTTAGATGATCTTGGAATATTCTAGGAACACTTACAGAGTGATCATGTCAAGTCAGTTCAGAAGTCATATGTCAAATTTGTAGTTCAAATGAACATGTCAGAGAAGTTTGCCGGTCCTTACCAGCCTTGAAAGAATGTCTCCATGACCAAGTTAGTTCCATAAACACATTCAATAGACCAAATCCAAACCCATACTCACAGACCTATAATTCTGGTTGGAGAATCCATCCAAACTTCAATTGGAGGAATGATAACCAAGCATAACCTTCACACCAACCTCCCCAGGTATACCAGAATTTCCGAAATTCCCAGAATTATGCACCATATGTCCCACCACCTAGGAAAACCATTGAAGATAACTTGAGTGCATTCATGGAAAAATAAGAGACCATCAATAACCAAAATGCACAAATGGTGAATGATTTGAAAGAAACTTTTCATAAAATCACATCTGCTTTGGCCATTAAAGAGAAAGGTAAGTTTCTTGCACAACCTCAGTCAAATCCCAAAAGTCATCAAAACCCTCATGAGGGTAGTTCTGGAAATCAACACTTAGATCAAGTCAAATATGTTATTACTCTTCGCAGTGGTAAGAACATCCACAAACCTATTCTTGAACCTCGCGAAACTGAGAATAAATCAGAATCAGAGGGTAAGGAAGGGGTTGATGAGCCATTACCCGTCGTCGATAATAAAAATTTTCTCATGCACCTCCATTTCCACAGGTATTAAAAACAACGAAATTGAACCATTCCCCATAAATTTATGAAATATTCAAACAGGTAAAGATCAATATCCCTTTGTTAGATGCCATCCAACAAATACCATCTTATGCCAAATTTCTAAAAGATTTATGCACCCTCAAAAGAAAACATCAGGTAAGAAATAAAACTTTTCTAGCTGAACAGGTAAGTTCCATTCTCTCAACCAATAATACATTAAAATACAAAGACCCTGGTTATTCAACTATTTCTGATATTATTGGAAATCAAAACATTGAACATGTTTTACTTGATCTTGGAGCTAGTGTAAATTTACTTCCGTTTTCGGTTTACCAAAAACTAAATATTGGTGAAATGAAACCAACCTCGGCTACTATTTTACTTGCCGATAGGTCAGTTAAGGTACCAAAAGGAATTGTGGAAGATGTGTTATTGCAAATCGATAAATTCGTATATCCTGTGGATTTTATTGTTGTAGAAATACAACCTATGGCAGACAGTTATAAGCCAATCCCTGTAATACTTGGTCGCCTATTTTTAGCGACAGCTAACGCTTTAATTAATTACAGGAATGGAATAATGAATCTTTCTTTTGGCAACATGACATTAGAGCTAAATATTTTTAACATGTACAAACAGCCATATGATGAAGATAATGAAAATGAAAGCGTAGAATCAATTGAACCTATTATGGATGAGCATATTCAGGGGAGTTTATCTGGTCCTATGGAATTTTTTACTGCTAATTTTATTGAGTCAAGTGCGCATATAAATTCAGATATTATTAATGATTTTCTACTTGACTCTACACATGTATTGGAAGACAAGGGAAAGATTAAATACTTGGAGGAACTGGGAACATTGGATGAAGGAAAACATGAAGAAGCACCTAATTTGGAGTTAAAAGCTTTGCCAGAAGGATTGAAATATGCATTTCTAGAAGATAATCAAACTTACCCTGTGGTAATTTCTTCTTCTCTCAAAAGCGATCAAGAAGGTAAACTTTTAAATGTGTTGAAAGAACATAAACTGGCAATTGGATGGACCTTAAAAGACATAAAAGGTATTAATCCATTAATCTGCGCACATCGAATATATCTAGAAGATAATGCTAGGACATATCATCAACCCCAAAGAAGATTAAACCCTCACATGAAAGAAATAGTAAGAACATAGGTCCTTAAACTTTTTGATGCATGCATTATCTATCCTATTTCTGATAGTAAGTGGGTAAGTCCTACACAGATTGTACCCAAAATGTCTGGAATTACTGTTGTAAAAATGAAAAGGGGGAATTGATCCCAAATCGCGTTTCATCTAGTTGGCGTATGTGCATTGATTATAGAAAACTAAATGACACAACTAGAAAAGATCATTTCCCTTTGCCATTTCTTGACCAAATTTTAGAAAGAGTAGCTGCACACCCATACTACTGTTTTCTTGATGGTTACTAGGGTTATTATCAGATTCCACTGCTTTAGAAGACCAAGAAAAGACCACATTCACATGCCCCTTTGGAACATTTGCATTTAGGAAAATGCCTTTTGGACTTTGTAATGCACCTGCAATATTCCAACGATGCATGTTAAGCATATTTAGTGACATGGTTGAACATTGTTTAGAGGTCTTTATAGATGATATAAATGTCTTTGGAAATTCATTTGATAATTGCTTGACTAATTTAGAAAATATTTTGAAAAGATGTGAAGAAAAATGACTTGTTTAAAAATTGGAAAAAATACCATTTCATGACTAATTCATGAATTATTTTAGGACACGTTGTGTCATCTAAGGGTATTGAGGTTGACAAGGTAAAAATATAGGTCATTTCTAAATTACTATCACCAAAAACAGTTAGGGACATTCGTTCTTTTTAGAACATGCAGGGTTTTATAGGAGGTTAATTAAAGACTTTAGTACTATATCCAGACCCTTATGTGACCTCCTATTAAAAGATGCAAAATTTGAATGGACAGAAAAATGTCAAAAATCATTCCAAAAAATTATCAGTCTTTTGACTTCTACTCCTATTATGCAATTCCCCGATTGGTCATTGCCCTTTGAGCTAATATGTGATGCTAATGATTATGCAGTTGGTGTAGTTCTAGGACAGAGAAAGGAAGGTAAGCCATATGTAATATATTACGCAAGTGGAACTTTAAACAGTGCACAAATGAATTACACTATCACAGAAAAAAGAACTATCTGCTGTAATATTTACATTGGATAAATTTCGCTAATATTTAATCGGTTCTTCAACTGTTGTTTACTCTGATCATGCTGATGTTAGATATTTGATGTCTAAACAGGATGCCAAGCCAAGATTAATTCGGTGGATTTTTTTGCTTCAAGAATTCAATCTCACAATCAAAGACAAAAAAGGGGGCAGAGAACGTGGTTGCAGATCACTTATCGCAACTCACAAACGATTCACTAATCGATACCACTCCCATCAATGATTCTTTTCACCGATGAATTTTTATTTTCGGTAAACACAATGCCTTGGTATGCTAATATTGTAAATTTTCTTGCAACAGGAAAGATACCCCCAGACTGGAGCCAACATGATAAGAGGAAATTTTTGACCGAAGTCAAAAGATTCTACTGGGATGATCTTTATCTGTTTAAATGTTGTCCAAATCAGATTTTTAGAAGATGCATACCTGACATTGAGATAAATAATGTTATTCAGTTCTATCATTCATAAGTGTGTGGATGTCATTTCTCATCTAAGAAAACCGCTGCAAAAATCTTACAGTGTGAATTTTATTGGCCCACCATTTTTAAATATACATACACTTTCTGCAAAACTTCCAAAAATTGTCAAAAGTTGGGATCTATTTTAAAAAGAAACTTGATGCCTTTAAATCCCATCCTTGTCATCGAAATCTTTGATTGTTAGGGGATAGATTTCATGGGCCCATTTCCACCTCCTTTGGATTTTTATATATTTTAGTTGCAGTCGACTATGTTTCAAAATGGGTCGAGGCAATTCCTTGTCAGAACAATGATCACACAACTGTGATCAAAATTTTAAAATAAAACTTATTGAGTCGATTTGGAATTCCTCGGGCCATCATAAGTGATGGAGGTAAAAACTTTTATAATCGACCCTTTGAATCCTTATTGAAAAAGTATGGAGTCACACACAAAGTTTCCACCTCTTATCACCCCCAGACAAACGGACAAGTAGAATTAGCGAATAGGGAAATTAAACAAATTCTAGAAAAAACGGTTAACCCAAATCGCAAAGATTGGTCTTTTCGACTAACTGATGCACTATGGGCATATCAAACCACTTTCAAAACATCTTTGGGAATGTCCCCCTATCGTCTTGTTTATGGAAAACCTTGTCATTTGCCTGTAGAACTTGAGCATAAAGCATTTTGGGCTATTAAAACATTTAATTCAAACCTTGAAAATGCTGGTCATGAACGTAAATTGTAACTAAATGAACTTGAAGAGTTAAGGAATGATTCATATGAGAATATGAAAATTCTTAAAGCTGAAACAAAACTCTTTCATGATAGTCGAATTTCACGAAAAATATTTGAAGTTGGTCAAAAGGTTTTGCTTTATAATTCCCATCTTCATTTATTTCCTGCAAAGTTAAAATCCAAATGGAGTGGCCCATTTATTGTGAAACATGTTCACCCATACGGGGCTATTGACATTGAGAATCCTAGGGATGGTGATGTATTTAAAGTAAATGGACAGCGTCTGAAACCCTTTTTGGAGTACTCAAAATTTCAAGAAACGTTTTTCCTGTCAGACCCAATAAACCTTGATTGATTTAGTTTCTTTCATGTTCTATTTAATATTTCTATAAATTCCATTTTTCTTATTTTTTGCAGGATTCTTGTTATTTTATTTTATCTCACACCCAGGTAAAGTAGCGGATAAAGATACTCCGTGACTCAAAGTTGGTTATTTCAGTTTCCTAAAAATACTGATACCCTACAAACTAAGGCATGGAAGAAACTCTCGCAAACCTCCACAAATATTTTCCTGCACTTCCCCAAAATGCTCTAACAAAAATTTACAAAGCCCGCACAAAAAGAATAAGAATTTTTATGATTCATGGTATTCCTAGTGATATTCGTTGGGTAATTGAAGCAAAGGTTCGTTTGGCATGTGAGTCACGTAACTCCTTCATTCCTTACATGTCTGGTTCAGGGAAAAACACCTATTATAAAAAAACAAAGAGCTAAACAAATGAGTGTTTGTTATAAGTGTGCATATTGTACGTGCAACACTCGTTGTCGTTCTTTAGGAATGGTGTCTGATAATCGCGAGGATAAAATAAAATTCATTAGGGATGGACTGAGTAAGGAGCCTTTTGATGATATATCATTAACCCTTGAGACGCATCCTAGTGGATATGTTCATCGTGAAATTCTCAGATTACACACAGAATTTCATAAAGAAAGACAACCGTACAGTCTCGGGAATCTGACTTTAAAAGACCATGTTTGCCAATTTATAAGAAAATTGGATGGGAAGCCTATCCCCGACCCATAAATGGCGTTCAATCCGTTACTGGACGTAAAACCAGAGGAAGATGTGAGCCACAATCACAACTACCAGTATATATTATTGCATTGATTTCCTTTATTTTAAATTACTATTTTGATTTACTTTTTACCGACAGTATCTAACCTTTTTGTTAACGATATATTTTATGATAATTATCATTTTACAGATATTAGTGCATTTCTCACTCACCATTTTCAGGATCTATAAATTCAGCTCATCATTTCCCTTTCTTCAACACGTCTAGCTAAGAGAGATAGCACAAATGGAGATAACTTCAAAACAACGATTCACTAATATCTGTGTGTTTTGTGGAACTAGCTCTGGAACTAAACCAGAATTTGTTGAGGGTGCAAGAGAATTGGGTATAGTTATGGCAAACATAGATATGCACTTAGTATATGGCGGTGGCAATCTTGGATTGATGAGGTGTATTTCAAAAGATGTATAAGAAGATGGAAGTAAGGTTTTGGGGATCATTCCAAAACCTTTAACAGAAAGCCACATCATCAGAAAATCGAATGGAGAAGAATGTATCGTCCTAGGTATGTCTGAAAGACTCACTGAAATTATCAATCATGCTGATGTTTTCATTACTTTACCAGGGGGGCTCGGAACGTTGGAAGAAATATTCACTGTTTCTTCATGGGCAAACTTGAATATTCACCAAAAACCTATTGGGCTGTTTAATGTTAATGGATTTTTCGATTTTCCTTTTGTATTTCTTGAAGATGCCAAAAGAAATGGGTATATTTCAAAATCGGTAAGAGATATCTTCCTAACTGCAAGAACAGTTGATGATTTAATTGACCAAATCTTAGCTTATGAACCAAGAATCGACCTTATTCTTTCCAAGTTGAACTGGTCTGGTAACGATCGTGGCAAGAAGCGCAAAGTAAACTTGGATATTAATTTGTAATCTTTAGTTGCAACTATCAATTCCGCACTAACCAAGTGATATCTTCTAAACTCTACTTTTCTTTCTTTAAACATTGGGGACAATGTCTCATTTTGGCTAGGGGGAGAGGATAGTTACTATATAATTTTCATGCAATTTTCATGTTTAATTGATGTTTTCTTTCAAAATTTTTATTTTTGTTATTATTTTGTGTGTAAGAATATATATCCATATATATACACACAAAAAAACAACAAGTTTGTTTTCTAAACCAAGTGGAAGTGTTGTTCAGAGGTGGCTGTGTAAGGAGTTTTCACTCCGGAGACACATCTCAATATAATTCGTAACAAGTTGTCTATTGTTTCTTTCTTTTTTGAATCATTTAAATTTGTGAATTCTTCGTAAACATTGATTAAATTTGATCTTTATATGCTCGTCTGACAGATATTATCAACAACATGGTAACATATGATCATGAGTGGTAAGTGAAAATTCTATAATATTCAGTTCTCTAATTTGTTGGAGGTAACACCTAAAGGCAGTGAAATTTTTATTATCTCAAAAAAAACCGAGACGTTTGAATAAAGTTCATTTCCGTAGCCTTTTTAACTCGAGCAATTAAGTACGAATGGGTGTTTTAACATTTAGTACCCTAAGGCCAACTTGTCTGGGAATTACTGGCCCAAAGCTCATTACAGGGGTTAAAAAGAAAGCTTAAGGGAATTAGACACTATTTATCTCATATCCGAGCAATTAAGTCCGTAGGGGTGTCTTAAGACCTAGTGCCTTAAAACCAACTGGTTTGGGAGTCACTGGCCCAAAGTTCGATACATAGATTGAAGATATGTTTATAAATAAACTTTCACTGCCAAAATGTGTAAACCCTAATATAATCTTAGGACAAAAATATTACTCTATTTTCAACAAATACTTGTGATATTGTGGGCACAATATATTGATTAATACCTTGTCTTATGAGTACAAGGAAGAATGGTAAAAAGTACAGAAGAAATCATTTATTTGATCATTTAGAAAGAAAGAAAACAATTGTTAACTTAGATAAAAATTTCTCTTTTTTAAATTCAACTTGAATTACTATGGACTAGTAATAAGCTGGTTGGGAGGTGTGATGAACACTACGAAATTCATATTTATTATACGATAAGTTAATCATTTTACACTTATAGTTTCACTAATCTCTCTAAATTGGCACATTTGTGAAATATTATTTTATGTCATGCTTTGAGTGTTTTTACTGTGTTATTTTATGTTATTTATCATGAAAAATACTATTCGGAAGCTCGACAAGACAAACCAGACTGAAAAAGGGCAAAAATCAGAAATCAACACATGCGTCTCGACACATAATTTACGGCGCATCGCGACGCGCCTTCCTTCAACATGTGTCCCCATCATATCACTCCTCACATCGCGACGCGTGGAGCCTGTGTCACGTCGCGACGCACCTAATGAAACAAAGACACCGCAGACTCACCAACACGTGTCCCCAACGTGGATTCACCCTTCTCTGACATGTATACCCAACATGCACGTGCGTCGCGACGTAAGAAGAAAATGGGCGTCGCGACCCGTGACCCAAATTGCCTGTAAATAGGAGCATCCGGTATCATAAATTTTCATACTTTCTTTTCTGATTCCTCTTTAAATCTTGGAGAGAGAGTGGCTTCTTTGTTTATTTACTTAAAGCTTTTGTAATGTCTTTTTCTTTCTATAATAAAAGTAAAAGTATGTTTTATTACAAAATGAGTAGCTAATTTCTTTTATGTTGGGGTAATGGTGAAACTTTTATAATGAAAACATAGATCAAACTCGCTTCTATTATAATAAATAAATTGAAATCTAATGATTAAAACTTGATTTAATTCTAGATTAATTATTGGCAATCTGTATACCGTATTTATGGCTGGTTTTATCTTTTCACTGCCTTTATGGCTGGTTTTATCTTTTCACCGCCTTTGTGACTGGTTTTATACGATTTTGGCATAATTAAGTACCTTGGTAGGACTTGTTACAGACAAACGGTATCACCGCCTTTATGGCTGGTTTTATGTTTTTGGTATGCTTAGTACCTTGGTAGGACTAATTATTGACAGAAATGATTACCGCCTTTATGGCTAGTTCTTTTTATTGGCATAATTAATTCCTGAAATAAATTAAGTGGGTAACAATGGCAATTTGTAGATTATAATAAAACGAGGTTTCTAAATGTTTAAAATACTAAAAGTGGATCCCCTAATTCCAGCATTCATTTTATTACTGTAATTCAATCTAAAAGTCCCCAACTACTTCAACAAATCAAACTTTTCTTTTCCGCACTGCTCATTATTCTATTTTGCTAAATCTATTCTCTGTGGATCGACCCCGGAATCACCGGGTTATTTTATTACTTCGACACTGTTATACTTGGGAGTAAAAGACCACTTTTTGAGCGTGTCACTACTAGTCATGTTAAAATATGTAATAACCGTTTTTAAAGAACAAGTAACTATCCAATAGTCATAAGTTATGATATCAAATATCAAAACAATCATTAAACAATATTTTAAATAACTAGACGGGATATCCGATATTCAATACCTATAGTTATCAAATTGTGAAAATCGATATTTCCTATACACAACTATACGCATCTAATTTCTTTAGTTTTATGATTTGCCTTCAACTATTAACAACAATTGCAAATAATTGATTAGTAAACTGTGTCAGACACATTACCTCTAAAGGTCACTAAAGCCAAGAAACGTCATTATCTGATAAACAAATACCTAATAGGGTTTTCTTAATGCTAGTCAAGAATCTCGAGACATGAACTAATTCACGTCAATTCTTACTACAAAAGAAACTATTCTCTCTATACTATTGTGGGACACAGGAACTGGGCGACGCATGCTGTTCTAGGCTCGCGGCCTAGTCCGGAGTACGGAGTAGCCACGGGGGACTAAACCGGAGAATAATGGAGTCGCCACCTTGCGTGAACCGGGAAAATGAGATTTAAGGCCGCACTCACCCATCGCAAGGGAAGACCTCAAACCATTGGGTTCAGAATGGTCCCTTACTTATGTCACTTGTAATAAAAGGATTTGTGTAATAATTTAATCAAGCTTAAGTAACATTTATTTCCAAGAGTATCATGCTTCTAAATCCATATGCACAAAAATAAAACTTACACCTAAGTTCATATATTTCACATCTAAGATTGCATGCTTGAAAGTACATCAAAGTAGCAACGAACATACAACTTCATTGGCATATTGTATTCATGGAAACACAAGCACACGCTAACCACACAAGCACACATAAAGGCGAATCAAATAATGGCGAACATGTGATTTCATAGACATATCATAAACAAATAGCCATTACATGTTCATGCATAAAAAAAAAGTCCACTAAGTACATAATGCAACAAGACACTTAAGGATGCAATTAGGCATTAAAGTAAGCATGCTATGACATAGTGCAAAAGAAGATAACTAATATGGACACAAGCACACATGTGAGCACTTTTCCAAGTGGTACGTGGAATTGTATCCCAAGTACAGACCGCACTACCGTCCATTCGGAATTGGCTACGGAAATTATATATGGGTTTCCATCTGATATACCACAAGGAATAATACTCAAATGCTATCATAACATAGATATATGAATTGTAATACGTTAAGCCAAGACTAAGGTAAATGATGCAATCAATATATGAAAGTGTTAGGTTTATATCTAGGTCCCAGATCAAACAAGCAATGAAATACATGTGTGAATACATCAAAGGAGGTAGCAGAATACTCACATCGATCGGTTGAGACGAATCGGCAACAAACAAAAATTTTGGGCTCTCAAAGTGGTGCCAATCACTGCAGTTCACTGCCCTCCAAATCAGAATTTTGAGCTGCGAAAATGAGCTCCAAGATTGCGTCAAACGAATCCCGACTCATGGGTGAACCTCCCTACCACCTTCGCATATCTCGTAGTGTGCTAGCACTTGCGGTTTTTGCCACAAAAACCCAACTCTTGCCTCACTCATGCTCACGGTTTTGTGTGAAACCAGTGAGTGTTTTTGCCCAAATGGGCGTGAGTTGGAAGAGAGAAATGAGAGAGAAGAATGTTGTGTAATTGGTTAGTAAAACCTTTTCCAAAAGGTTTATATATTTTTCTTAAAATATACAAAAAGCATTTACCAAATAATAAATCAAATAAATAAAATGGTAAATACTCCCACCAACTTTCACTATTTCAACCACACACATCAACTATTCATTGTCACTTTATAAAAGTGACTTGATGTGTGTCAATCACTCAATCAATCAATCACATCAATCAATCAATCAATCACTCAAAGTGACTTTTGATTTGACGCTTGATGTGACGAATGATTTGACGCTTGATGTGACTTGCATTGCCGCACTCGAATTCGAAATACGAATGAGCTCGCAATCACATTCGGGCTCGGGTTCGCTAATTCCTAATTAGCGAATTTTCCGTTGCGTCGTAATTAAATGATTACGCCTAGCGAATTCACTATTCACGTCGCTAACGAATTAATTCTAAATTAATTCGTTTGCCCGAATTAAAATCTAATTTTAATTCCGCGTCGAAATCTAATTTCATTTAATATATCGAATATATTAATTTACCGATTAATTCCAAATTAATCATTCTCTCTCTTTAGACGATATTTTATCCTAGATAAAATATCTCCGTAATTAATCCTAGATTAATTTTCTCTCTCTTCTATATAATCCCAGATTATTTAAGAGTGCGAGTCATGTCATCGGTGGATTATTGGGAAGCGACCCATGAGATCCCCGGATAAGTCGGCAGTAAATACGATCGTCGGAGTATCCGAATCACGTACGTACCAAGTACTACGTTCTACCGATTTACGAGACAAGGCCGACTCCTAGCAAAGCACCAAGTCTACCGAATTCTCCGATCATATTCATCTAAGAATATTTAAGATCTATATCAAGCGTAGTATACCAAGTATCGTGTATATCGGCCCAGTATCGGATAGTCACGTGCTAGGGCTGGGGCTGGATAAGTGTCTGCCCCGTCCGAAGCACATGTCGGATGTCTGGTAACTAGTCTCTATAATCGGATATACATGACCTTGTCATAATATCCCGATGGCCGGCCAGCACTTAAGAGCACTAATACCGTATCCTGCGTGACATCATCTCCACTATGACTGGAGTGATACTTCCGTCTTGACATCACACCCATACTCTACGATTCTCAATATGCCCAGCATTGGCGTACACATAACCGGTTAGAGTCCTGGACGACCTCAACTAAAGCATATTGATTGTCGTAAGCATTAGCGGTGTAAGTCTCAGGTTAAGACTAAATACACCTACCCTGATGTCGGACTCCCAAAGACACATAGTCATAATACCAATGGGATTCCGAGGGGTCTATCCAGAGCGAAGCTGTTTCCCGTACCATCGGTGAAACACAACCTCCTATCGCACTTGCATGAGTATCCAATACCCAAATATATGAGAACTATGCTGTTTTGCCCTCACAACGCGCACAAGTGCAATACTAGTCTATTCCCCATTATCGATGTCCAGTCTCGATAATACTACGACTAGGGATATTTAATGATTAATCCTTCGTGGACTGATACTGTCTCATATCATCTCAATCCAGGAACTAATCATATGGACCTCTCTTCATTTATATATCTAAGGTGATCTAATCACAAATGATGAGAGTGTAATTTCCTTGTCACATAGTTAATTTGTACAACAACACTATGATCTGTACAAATAGTGACGCTATGGGTCATATTATCCAACAATCTCCCGCTTGGCACATAGCCAGTCACTCAAGTGTCATACACCTGAACTATGTACGGTTCGCTCAAATTGCTGAGAAAAGGTTTTCGTCAGCGGATTTCCATGTTTATTGTCTGACGCGATTTATACGATCACCACATCGCCACGATGTATGATCCGAACGAATCAGATGAATATAGAAGTATATATCTGGATCGTCGATGAGACCTTTAATTCTTTAGCCTTGTGCTGACGCCTAGCTCAGCTGCTAACAGAACTATATCTAATCTAATTAGATTTATTTTCTACCCAAATGGCTTCTATTGCGGCCTCAGCTGTAGCAATAATCCGCATTTGTTGTTTATTCGACAACAGTATCTTGCTCGGAAGATTTCCAGCTCACTGTCCCGTTATTCAAACTTTATAGTACCGCAGTATTTAACTGTTTGGAAACTTGTGGCAGTGATCCCAGTCACTTCAAGTTCTCCTTCTCCATAGATTTAGACAACATCTTTAGTTCTCTAAGATACTAATAGATGTCCTTAACTTCAATCCAGTGACTATCACTTGGATTGTCCTGATTGTGACTCCATATGCTCAAAGCGTATGTGACACCATATCAAGTACATTTTAAATGTACAATTTCCCAGAGAGTGTTAACAACTCCAAATCTATCCCAGTAGATCTTTATTCCTTGAATAAAGGTTGTTACTCCCCAGAATTCTACGGAGAATTTCTATGAAAGAATATCTATGAAAGCCAAGTTTTCACCAATTGCTTTATTGGGAATTTCACTGTCAGTGCGCTCCCACTAACCTCCTTATATACACAAGAATCATTTCGTTTTGAATTAAATTATAAACCATTATGATTACATCAAAACGACAGTTCCAAGAACCTAATGCTTGCATCAATCCAAACATGGATCGAATAACCCGCAAACCTTGTTTGTCGGTTATACAAAATCGTCAGGATGTTGTAAGCATCCTCCAAAAGGTTTCCTTTTCAGGAAAGTGCTTTTGATCTTTAACTAACGTATTTCATAAATGAAATATGCAGTATCAACAAGCATCATCAAAATGGATTTACTATGGCAACAGGTAAAAGGTTGAACCGTTATTAACATAATGTTGATAACGATACCTTTCCGTCACAAGCCTAGCTTTGTACGTTGGTATGTTGCCATCCATGTATGTCTTCCTTGAAGACGTTTACAGTACCAATAGGCACAATGCCTTGCGGTACAACAACTAGTATCCAAACATAGTTGTTATACATGGTATCCATTTCGGACTCTTGGCACTTTGCCATAATAGGGAGTCGATACCTTGTATCACTTCCTCAAAACGTAGTCGGTTGGTATACCTCCAAAGATTAATATCTTATGAGGTGAGATCAGAAACCCATACCCCAGGTTGTTTTCTGACTCTCTCCGATCTACGCGGTTCTTTGTATTTCGAAGATTAATGGTTTAGTTTCATCCTTGATGAACTATTTATGTTCCATTACGGACTTCGTGCCTTGAACAGTATTACCCCGATTTTCATCGAGTAGTTTTACTGTCCTCCCACTTACCACTGCATATCGGTATTCCTCTCAGGAAAACCGCATGGTGAACAACAATCATATTTTTCCATGTGAGATATTTAAGTACTATACTTATGGTTTTCCTAGGATAACCTATAATGGCACTTATCCAATTTGGGTTCTAGTTTGGTATCATCCAAACGTTATGCCTGCATACCCAAATTATTAGGAATGAGAAACCTGTTTCTTTCCTGTTCATATCCTATATGATATCTGTCAAACAGATTTATATGGAACCTATTCTAAATAAGTTTGCACTGTTAATACATATCCGTTGAAGGAAATGGTAGCTCAGAGCGACTCGTGATAAACCTTATCATGTCCAACAAAATTCGGTTTTTAGTTCGGACACATCGTCAAACTGACATGTCTCGGGAGGAGTCCTCATCTCAAAGAATATCGTACTCTTTCATTATATTTGAAACTTACTGCTTAAGTATTTTCATTACGGTCTTACCGTGACGGCATAATACTATAGTCGATCTGTTTATCTACTTCGTGTCGAAACTATAATAGTTTCCGATTTGTTCTTCAAAAGAAACACATAACCACAACGTGATGCCACATCTGTTAAGGTCACGAAATATTCATGTTCACATCTAGGCTAGCTAGATATGGGCCCACTAACTTCACCATGAATAGGGCTAACAGATCGGTGGCACTTACACTATTACCAAGTAAATAGTTTTAGGTACTTTACCTAACAAACTAGATTCGTAGACTTTATTTGAATAGTCAAATCAGTCCTAGTACCCACTCTTCAAAGTGCGGATATACGAGTCTTGTTTAATTGTGTCCCAGACAACAATGCCACAAATAAGTCTCTACTTGATCAAATCAATTTGAGCTATTTATTTGTCATTTTATATGTTTTGAGATTTTAATTATATTCAAAATATAAATTCTGTTATTCACATCTAATGTGTTTATCTCAGTATCATCTTTATATAATGAAACACTTAGTGTTCTAGAATATAAAGGTTTATCCACAATGGATTAAACACTGATATAGAGATAATGTCTCTAGTCAAACTAGTTTCATTATAACAGTTCCTAATTTAAGTACACACCCGAAGGGTAGTTCCTAAAACTTAGGTATTCTACGGTCGAACACAACGACTTTCGTCCCGTTTCCGATTCGCAGAGCAATCTCAGCTTGAAGTCAGTATTCTGCTCAAAGCAGATTCTGAACATCAATACATATATTTTATGTACCACACTAAGTATTTAAAATCTAATTTCAATACTAGTAGTGAACATAACTTTGACAATCATTTTAAAGTAAGAGCCTTGCCCTTTCTTTAATTCCTTCGTGTCTGCCATATCCAAATGGTAGTCACTTTGGGATATGTCCTTATCCTTTTCAATATTTCATGACCTTAGGCCAAGCCTTGGGTTTTTAGAATATTGAAACAATGTGCACCTCGTGCTACATGCCCAATTGCAAACTTTGACTTTTCACCTCTAGAATAGTCAATTAATCTCCAAGAATTATTTATTGCAATTTTAATACTTATTAAATCTAACATAGATTTTTGACAAGTATGTTAAATTAAGCACTAAAGTCATCATCACATAAATCTTCCAAAGATTTTTATGTTCTACTTATTTTGCTTAATTTTGGGCTTAAGGTATAATAAGTTATTTTATCAAATAAAGTAACCTATTATTTATTCCCAATTTGAAAATTAAATCATTTAAAATATTTTAATCCCAGATTAAATTTTTAAATATCCAACTTTTCAATTCTTTCTTGATTTCAATAGTCCAACTATTTAATCAATTATAGTGGTACTATATATTATAATGATTATAATAGTCCAACGATAATCAATATAATCCAAATTAATAACCTCAATTACATTGATTACTATAATCCAATTATAAAATCAACTGTAAACTGAAATTAATTAATTCAAATATATTGATTAATATAATCCAATTATATATAATCAACTATAATACAGTCCAACTGTTTATTAAAACAACAATTTAAATATTAGTCCAACTAACATTTAATATTACGACGAAATAATTTGAATGAGTGCGTAATGGCGAGTAATTGAACGAATATTGCAAATTCAATTCTTGCCTCCCACTATTTTTCGTCGAGCCTCTAACCCTCTGTCGAGTACTCGGGAAACCGTGTTTCCTAGTGGGCTAGGATCCCGTTAAATATCACACAATCTTGACTTTGGCCAACAAATTGTATGATAATTAACTAGGTAGATCTCGAAGATCAATTGGATCTCATCCAACTCCTAGATCTAGTAGGTGGATATCCAAGTCCGAAACATATATCTTATATATGCCTATATATCGAATATATACCTTAACCTTTTTCTCTGAATCAACTAGTGTTGGATAATATGACCCATAGCGTCACTATTT
>SKCR01010309.1:0-23050 GCA_019454045.1 Zanthoxylum bungeanum | reverse complement strand
TCATCTATAGTGGTAAATTATAATAGAAAAAAAAACCATGTTGGAGATTAAATATGGCGCTTTAACATATAATTTTACTAATTTTAAATTGTAAAGGTCTCGGAAGATATATTTGTATATGAAAATGTTGGGATTTGTATGCCCGACAAGCAAATATGTTCGAAACATGATTGATTAATAAATTTGTGATTCTATTTATTCCATGTATGCATTTTGATTTGCTTTAAAAATTCATGAAAATTCCGTGATTATTTATGTAGCTTTAAATTAAACATATGTGGTATGTAAAATGTTACATGCATATATGCATAGATAAAATTTAAAGAGTAATAATCAAAATTTGTCCATGACCTATGATTTGAAGTAGAATCTTCAAATCCAAGTCATAAATACAGTTCATTCCATTTATGAATGATATAGTTCTATCCATACTATATTATGTAGAGACATAGAAATGAATGTGTTTTATATAATAAGATTATATTGGACATGACCAGATAAAATTGAAAAGTTCTAATAATTTCCGTTAAATAAAGAACATCAATTTTATCATAATGATGGTCATATATATGTGATGATCTTAATTCATTATTAGCATACTCTTATATCATATTAATTTATTTTTAATTACTCGTATGGTTTTGTATTTATTACATTTCGTAACCTTGTATTTTGGGAATGAGTTGAATGAATAGTTAGGAATGCTAACCTGATATAATGAAATCCGTTCATAAGATTCTCTTGTTTGTTAGTTCAGGATCTGAACGATTAGCGCGCAAATTCATAAAATTATGAATTAATGTTCACTTGAGAACTAATGGAAGTCAAGGATAAGAAGTAATTGGAGAGGTTAACGGATATTTTATACCTAGCTCCTTTACGAATCTGTTATGGAGGATCATTGCATAGGTAATGACTATATCAATGGACGAATTCTTTGAGTAATTAATTCTATAATTCTGAGAGTGCAATTCTGGGTATTTAGTGGAGTTACTCCAGAATTAATATTTTCTTTGATTAATAAAAGAGTTTATAATTAATCGACGGAATTATTGGAGCTTAGAATTATATGTCCATCGGTCCCCTCGTCGTCTTCTATCACTGTTCGAACATTATAATTACGAAGAAAAATAGTTGTGAATTATTTAAAATAATTATGAATTATTTTACACTCTAATTATTCCATATAGCTCATGTTTGGAAATTATGACAAATATTGTCTTAATATATTTATTAATAGATAATGTATCTATTTATTAATTTATGAAAATTAATATTTAATTGATTTGATTAATTAAATTTTAATTTAAAAGGACAATATTTCAAAGTTGAAATTTTGATAATTTATGAATTATCTTTGATAAATTATGAGATAAATATCAAAGAATTTAATTTAATTTTTTTGAAATTAAAATTAATAATATCCTTAATGGATTTGCTCGATAAGAATTTGATTTTGATCAAAAGTTGATCAAGAGAAACAAATTTTTTTTAAAAAAAAACGTGAGCTGTAGAGATGATTTTGATTGGATCAAAAAGGAGAAAAATTGCTGCAAGAAAAGGCATAATACTTTAAACCGTGAGCAATTTATTTGAAGAATTGAATTGCTTTTTGATCATTCAAAAATCAAAAGAAAAACAACAGCAAATGCTGTGAAGAAATAAAAAAGTGTTTTTCATTTTTCTGTTTTTCTTGATTTTGGTTTTGAGAAAATCAAAAATAAAATAGCACCAAGGATTCGTCTCATGTGTTGAGTACACGTATCCTTCACAAAAAATTAGAGTGTTCTTCGCATTTATTTTCACGCCCACACGTGCCATTTGAGGTGAGGAGATAAGACGAGGAAGATCGTGGTTCAAAGAATCAATTTACAAACAGATCCAGATCTACAGGTATATTTCTAACATGAGTTCTAAATAATTTTATTATTAATATACCAGAAAATACATATCCGATTTTATTGTTCATGTGAAAATTTTTTTATTACTCAACACGATTTCCGCTGCGCATGAACTCTGAAAACCAACAGAAAATGCACATTATCCTCCATTATTTTCTTTTTTTCGACTGTTGTTTTAACACTAAAATGAGAATATGAACTAAAAAGATAAGATCATGCTAACGAGTGTCCTTAAGGCACTCATTACGAATTTTTTTAAAGAGTTTTTATATCACTTTTATGAGAAATGAAAGAAATTATCAAAATATTAATTATTTTTCTCTTTTTCCTATAAAAATTTTCATAAAAAATTCTTAAAAATACCCTTCAGACACTCGTTAGTAATTCCAAACGATAAAAATCAACTTTAAATGAGGTGAAAGTGAAATCCTATTTTAAAAACTATGCAAAAGCTACAATTTTGTATGCTTACACACTAACACAATTTCAAGAGAATCGTCAATTCTGTGTTGATTTTTCTGTGAAACAAAGTCAATAACAAAGAAAATTGTTTACTTTGCAATTCAAAGGCTTGCCAAATTGTTGAAAACTTTCAACAATAAATAAATGATTAGTGCCTACACGTGAATAGCAAGGCCGGCCATAAATATTTTTTAGGTGAAATTGGATTGAATTGGATCGATATGTAGGATTTCTGAGCTTTCCTTAAAAAAAAGGTATCGCACGTGATTGTGTTTGACGAATGTAATTATATATATGAGTTAATTGCCACGTTATAATAATATTTAGATGGTTTCAAAAAGTTTCGAAGAGTACAAGATCCTTCCATAACGTTATCGGAAGATTTTCCGAAAATACGTAATTCGAGGATTTAAACTATTTGATTGTCTTATAATGATATATTATGATATATTAAGAGTATTTGAATGGTTTTGGGAGAAACAAAAAAGATCCAAAATGTTCCGGATCTATTCGTAACACTTTCGGACATTTCTGAGGATTTTTGGTTTGAGGTCGGAAAGTGTATATGATATGATAGATTTGTAAAGTTAAATCTTTTGAGAGTAAAGAAACAAAATCGTTGAAATCGAACTTGATTTGAGTATTCCGAGAAGGTCCGAAAATTTATTATAGCTAAGTCAGGAGTGTTTGCGAGACTAGGTAAGTATTCCACACGATGAATACTTGATGTAATGTTTGATGTTTATCTAATAGATATGCATGTGTGTGTGTAAATGTAGATATGTCTATATAAATATTCTAAGGTCTATTTTGTGATATGATGATACCGTATCTCAATATTTACGTTATTTATCGATGGTTGGTGATATATATGATGAGAGAATTCGGTTAGGACGTTCTGACCGAGTACGTTCAGGACCAAAATAAAAGATTTAAAAAACAAGCATTTCGAGATGCTAAAAGATTAAATATATATATATATATATACACACACATATACATACATGCATTGTCAAGGTCTGGACTTGATTCTCTCCATATACATACATATATGTGTGTAGATATTCAATATAATTGTCTCTCGAACAGTAGTGACATCATGTTATTGTTTTGTAATTTGTGCGTTATTTGTCAATGATGGCAAATTTGATTTATCTTAATAATCTATATTATAAGGGACAATAGTATGGGTGAAAGAGAATGCAATCAATGTTTAAGATTAAGAGAGACAATGTATCCAAAAACCTATATTTATGTGACTTAATCGGCGGCTCATATCATTTCATTATAATCTAATGGTAGATACAAAATCTTTTCATTATAGAATCTCTCTCAAAATGGCAATTATAGGTTACAAAAAAATCAAAAAATAAAATTCTTTCATTATAATATCCGTCTAAAAACTACCAACAAATAAAAAAAAATCATTTCATTATAAAATCTGTCTAAAAATGACAATGGTAAATTTTATAATATCGTACCGTAGGCAAGTGCAATATCTAGTTTGAATATAAGAGATAATGAAGTTATCCATTATCAGTGACTTGGTGGTATAAGACTCATGAACTCACCTTGAGGTCGTGGGTTCGAATATAGAGAGTGCATTTCTTGTAAGAGCCTGGGACAGCCAGAGATTTTACATGTTCCGTTTAAACCTGTAAGAAGTAGTTTGGTGGCAGGATTTCCATATATTCAAAAAAAAAAAAAAGTTATCCATTATCCTTTACAATATACTCTCAATAACAATTGACGAAACATATATGCTTATATTTATATTTATAAATGAGACTTAGAAATGGAGTCTCAAAGAGCTCAAACAATTGTCCCATTGGACCCATATCATAGTGGCACACTTAGTCATTCTTAGAACTTAAATGTTTTCTGGTCTCTTAGATTACATCTTATTTCAGCTATAGTGGTAAATTATAATAGGAGAAAAAAAAAAACCATGTTGGAGATTAAATATGGCGCTTTAACAGCTAATTTTACTAAGTTTAATTTGTAAGTTCTCGGAAGATATATTTGTAATCTGAAAATGCACATTATCCTCCATTATTTCTTTTTTCGACTGTTGTTTTTGTGTTGTGAATAAACACACAATAATAGAGGATAATTGAGAGAAACTCTTCTTTATATCCACAAAGAATTACAAAGCTTCCAACACAAGCTTTACAAAAAACTCTCACCAATCACTCTCACTATCTTTCCTCACGTTTTTGGGATGCTTAGGATGACTCCAAATGCTCATTTTATAGTGTCCAAACCGCGTGAACAGTGCCACGCGGTTTGGCACACTTTTCAACATCACAGCTTGCCATGACTGTTGCATCTTCTTTCCTTCTTTCGGCGGCCTTTTTCTCAGCAACTGTTGTGTGGCTTGTTTTCAACAAATCTCCCCTCGGTGAAGATTTCCCAAAATCTGAGCCGACCATCAATCATCCAAACCGGATCCTCCAAAGGATCCTCCCCTGGCTGCATCTGTATGACTGCCTACGTACCCTGAGTTGGGATCAAGCCAATCGTAGTTCTCTGAATCTCCCCACTCTGACTATGTGGAGAGTTTTGTCATCCCGGCTATGGCACGACAGATTTCAAGCTTCTCCTTCGGTAAAACCTTGGTGAACATATCGGCACCGTTGTCGTCGGTGTGAATTTTCCTGAGTTCTAATAGCCTTGAGCTCAGGACGTCCCGTATCCAGTGATACCTCACATCGATATGTTTTGACCTCGAATGAAAGGTGGAATTTTTACCGAGATAAATAGCGCTCTGGCTATCGCAGTACAAAATGTACTTCTCCTGCTTGAAACCCAATTCCTGGACGAATGTCTTCATCCACAGCAATTCCTTGCAAGCTTCCGTCGCTGCAATGAATTCTGCCTCTGTTGTAGAAAGTGCAACACACCTCTGCAACCTCGACTGCCATGCCACAGCTCCTCCTGAGAGAGTAATCAGATACCCCGAAGTAGACTTTCGGGTATCCACATCTCCTGCCATATCCGAATCGGTGTAGCCCATCAACACTGGCTTGTCGCTGCTTCCAAAACATAACCTCATTTTGGATGTGCCTCGTAGATACCGCATAATCCATTTGACAGCATTCCAGTGTTCCCGTCCTGGGTTTGACATAAACCGGCTGACCAATCCAACTGCGTGTGCTAAGTCTGGCCTCGTGCACACCATGGCATACATAAGACTTCCCACTGCTGAGGTGTATGGAACCTGTTTCATTTCCTCCTTCTCTGACTCAGTAGAGGGACTCTGTCTCGTACTCAATCTAAAGTGGGTAGCAAGAGGAGTGCTAACCGCTTTAGCCTTGTCCATCTGGAATCTCTGAAGTACCTTCTCGATGTACTCCTCCTGTGACAAGTATAACCTCCTGGCTTTCCGATCACGACCGATCCTGATGCCAAGAATCTGTTTAGCTGGCCCCAAGTCTTTCATCTCAAAAGACTTACTCAGTTGCTGCTTCAAATTATCAATCCTCGATTGATTCCTGCCAACTATCAACATATCATCTACATATAACAGTAAGATGATAAAATCATCGTCAGAAAACTTCTGAACGAAAACACAATGGTCTGAAGTAGTCTTCTTGTATCCCTGCTCCCCCATAACTGACTCAAACTTCACGTACCACTGTCTCGGTGCCTGTTTCAACCGTAGAGGCTTTTCCTGAGTCTGCACACATAAGTCCTCTTTCCCGCTGACTCTAAAGCCTTCTGGTTGCTCCATGTAAATTTCTTCTTCCAGATCTCCGTGAAGAAATGCGGTCTTGACATCCATCTGCTCAACTTCCAGGTCGAGGCTTGCTGCTAAGCTGAGTACCACTCTGATGGATGACATCTTCACAACTGGAGAGAAGATTTCATCGAAGTCAATGCCTTTCCTCTGATTGAATCCCTTGACAACTAGTCTGGCTTTGTACCGGGGTTGTGAAGTATGCTCCTGTTGCTTCACCCTGTACACCCATTTGTTCTTCAAAGCCCGTTTGCCTCTTGGCAATTCACACAACATCTCAAAAGTGTGATTGTCATGCAAAGATTTCATCTCATCTTGCATGGCTTCCTCCCACTTTTCTCTGTCCTCTGTTTCCACAGCCTCCTGGTAGCTCTCGGGTTCTCCCCCGTCAGTAAGCAGCACATACTCATATGCAGAGTATCTAGTTGAAGGTCGCTTGTCTCTGTCAGACCTTCTCTGTGGAACTGTTGGTGGAACTTCTGGTACTGGTGGTTGATCATGATCATCATCTCTGGGAGCTTCATCACCTGTACCCTCCTGTCTGGGAACCTCATCTTCAACTCGTACTGGCACCGGTGTGTCTGAGGTTCTGGATTCACATTTCTGTATTGCTGGGGCATTGTCTTCATCTCCTTTCTGATATCTTCTATGGTCTGGTCTTCAACAAAGACAACATCTCGGCTTCTGACAATCTTCTTCTCCACAGGATCATAGAGTTTGTAGCCGAAATCATCCTGACCATAGCCAATAAAGACACACTGTCGCGTCTTTGCATCAAGCTTGGATCTCTCGTCCTTTGGGATGTGTACAAATGCTTTGCACCCAAAGACATGTAAGTGCTCGTATGACACTTCTTTACCTGTCCAAGCTGGTTAGGAACATTACCTTTCAGTGCGACCGCTGGGGACATGTTCAAAACATGAACTGCTGTGATGAGTGCCTCCCCCCAGAATGTCTTCGGTAGCTTGGCTTGTGACAGCAAGCTTCTGATCCTCTCGCACAAGGTTCTGTTCATCCTCTCAGCTAGGCCATTCAGCTGAGGTGTCTTCGGAGGTGTCGTTGATGTCGGATTCCTTGCGTCCTGCAGTAGTGATCAAACGGACCTCTGTATTCTCCACCGTTATCTGTTCTGATGCACTTCAGTTTCTTGCCGGTTTCTCTCTCCACCAAAGCATGAAACTCCTTGAACACTCCCAGCACTTGATCTTTTCTCTTCAAGGTGTATGCCCAGGTCTTCCTTGAATGATCATCAATGAATGTCACAAAATACAGTGACCCTCCGAGTGTTCGTACCTGCATCGGACCACATACATCTGAATGTATGAGATCTAGTACCTCCGTTTCCGTTGAGGCGGGGAGCTCTGGAAGGATACTCTGTTCTGCTTTCCAGCCATGCAGTGTTCACACTTCCGTAAGTGTGAGTTCTTCAATTCCGGAAGAACATTCCGCCTGCGTAGTATCTCCATCCCTGTTTGGCTCATGTGACCGAGCTTTTTATGCCACAGCTCGGCTGCCTCATTACTGTTGACTGTATTTATGCTACTATTGAAAGCTTAGCATGCATCAAATACAGAGTTGAATCTTTCTTACCTCGTGCCACGACCATTGATCCTTTAGTGAGCTTCCAACATCCGTCACTAAAGGTGCTGCAGAAACCTTCATCATCCAGCTTGCCTGTTGAGATCAGGTTTAACCGGATATCTGGGATGTGCTTGACTCCCTTCAACACTAGCCTTGTCCCGTTCTCTGTTTCAAGGCAGATGTCTCCAATACCGACGGCTTTGGACTGTCCGTCATTCCCCATCCTTACAGCACCGTAGTCCCCTGATGTGTAAGATGAAAAGAAGTCTCTGCGAGATGTGGCGTGTATGGAGGCGCCACTATCTATCACCCAACTGGTCTCGTGGCTGGCAAGATTCACAACAGCTTCTTCATACATTATGCAAAATTCTTTGGAGGTTTTCTCGGTGGTAGTAGCAACTCTTTCTTGATTAGAGTCACCATCTCTCCTGGACTGCTCGTTCTTCAACTTGTAACAGTCCCTCTTCATATGGCCTTTCTTTTTACAGTGATAGCACTCAATATCTCTAGTTCTTGACTTACCTCGGTTCTTGTCTGATCTCACTGGGCCTCGGCTTTTACTCCTCCCCCTTCTGGTGTTCTTTTCTGTCACTAGAGCTTCTGAGGTTGAGGCTGATGCTGACTCCTGCATTCTCGTCCTCTTTTCTTCCTCGAAGATCCTGGTCTTTGCCATCTCCATAGTGACTTTCCCATCTGCGGCTGAATTTATCACCGTAGATCTGAACGTTTCCCAAGATTCTGGTAACGTATTAAGAAGTATTAAGCCATTTACCTCATCTCCGAAGTCTATGCCCAATCCAGACAATTCCTTCATGGTTCCGAGGAAGTCATTGATATGATCCGCCACAGCTGTACCCTCCTGGTATTTCAAACCCATCATCTTCTTGATGTAGTACAGCTTGTTGTTGCCAGTCTTTGCTCGGAAAAGCTCCTCCAGCTTTCCCCATAAGGTACGTGCATTTGCATCTCTCACTGACATGTTGACGATACTATCGTCGATCCACTGACGAATAGTACTGCATGTTTTCTGGTGAAGATTAGCCCACTTCTCATCGGATATTCCTTCTGGTTTCTTCTCCAGAAATACCGGTCCATCATAGTCCTTCACATACAGAAGGTCTTTCATCCTTCCTCTCCATGTGAAATAGTTTGTACTGGTTAACAAAATCATTTTTCCGTTGCTCCCCTCCATCATAAAAATTCTAAGCAGAATTTCAAAAAACGGACCTCACCGTTGCGTCCGGAATGGTCGAAAATGGTGGAAATGACACTTCGTTTGTCAAAATCCGACACAGGGACCAAATAGCAAATTCCAGAAATTACAGGGGTCAAAGTGCAATTTCCGAAGGTTCAGGGGCCAAAGTGCAATTACGGAAAAGTACAGGGACTAATTGCAATTTACAAAAAGTTCAGGGACTAAATTGTAAATATCTGAAAGTATAAGGGCTAAACTGTAATTTTCAGAAAGTTCAGGGACCTATCTGAAATTTACCAGCACACCGCTGACGTGGCAGCTGACTGGGCTGCTGACTGTGCGCTGACGTGGCGCTGACTGTGCGCTGACTGGGCGAACGTGGCGCTGGCTGGACCGCTGACGTGGCAGTCTTCTTCTTCCTTCGTCTGCGCGTGAAGTGCGTGGCTGCGCGTAAGGCGCGTGAGACAGCTTTGGTTGGCGCGTGGAGTGCGTGCGACGTCCTCAGACCTCCGTTCGATCGCCGGAAAATACCACCGTGCTCGTCTCGCCGTGAAAAGTCCGATGCATGCTCAAAATCGATTTTCGACAACTTTCGTCGGAATCGACTTTCCGAACCGAAACTTCGTTTCCGAATTTCGGGATCCCTCCGTGGAACCGTAGCTCTGATACCACTTTTTGTGAATAAACACACAATAATAGAGGATAATTTGAGAGAAAACTCTTCTTTTATATATCCACAAAAGAATTACAAAGCTTCCAACACAAGCTTTACAAAAAACTCTCACTATCTTTCCTCACGTTTTTGGGATGCTTAGGATGACTCCAAATGCTCATATTTATAGTGTCCAAACCGCGTGAACAGTGCCACGCGGTTTGGCACACGTTTTCAACACTCACAGCTTGCCATGAGCTGTTGCCATCTTCTTTCCTTCTTTCGGCGCCTGTTTTCTCAGCAACTTGTTGTGTTGCTGTTTTCAACAGTTTTAACACTAAAAATGAGAATATGAACTAAAAAGATAGGGTCATGCTAACGAGTGTCCTTAAGACACTCATCACGAATTTATTTTAAGAAAGTTTTGATATCACTTTTATGAGAAATGAAAAAAATTATCAAAATATTAATTACTTTTCTCTTTTTCCTATCAAATTTTTTCTAAAATAAATTCTTAAAAAATACCCTTAAGACACTCGTTAGTATTTCCCAAACAATAAAAATCAACTTTAAATGAGATGAAAGTGCAATCCTATTTTAAAAAACTATGCAAAAGCTACAATTTTGAATGCTTACACACTAACACAATTTCAAGAGAATCGTCAATTCTGTGTTGATTTTTCTGTGAAACAAAGTCAATAACAAAAGAAAATTGTTTACTTTGCAATTCAAAGGCTTGCCAAATTGTTGAAAACTTTCAACAATAAAAATAAATGATTAGTGCTTACACGTGAATAGCAAGGCCGGCCATAAATATTTTTTAGGTGAAATTGGATTGAATTGGATCGATATGTAGGATTTCTGAGCTTTCCTTAAAAAAAAGGTACCGCACGTGATTGTGTGTTGACGAATGTAATTATATATATGAGTTAATTGCCACCACTACAAGAATTAGACAATTTAGCGTCGAATTATTTCGACGCCATAAGTGACTATTTCGACGCAAATTATATTTAGCGTCGAAAAAATTAGACGCAAACAATGGACGATAAAATGTCGACGAAAACCAATTTTAGCGTCGAAATAAATAACTGCGACGCTAAAAACCAGTATTCTGCGTCCAAGTTATTTCGACGCTATAGTAAATTGTTCGACGCTATATTGTATATTTGGCGACGAAATGTATCGACACAAAAATTCTCACTTTTAGCGTCGAAATGTGTCGACGCTAACGTATATTAAAAAAGTATTATATGTAAGCTTACAGCGACCATTGTTGTTACTATTAGCGTCAAAACATTTCGACGCTAAAAGTGACTTTTGGCGTCGAAACTTGTCGAGGCTAACGTATATTAAAAAAGTATTTATGTACCCATTTTTGATACTATTAGCGTCGAAATATTCGACGCTAAAAGTAAAAATTTTATTTTTTTAAAAATTATTAATTTACTTAATTTTGGTCTAAAATATTTAATTTAGTTGAAAAAAAAAAAAATGTAATGACGAAATATTATATTGAAATTTGTTTTAGAAAAAAGAAATATTATATTAAATTTATTTGTTCAAAATGTTTATACAAAACCAAATATAAAATTAATTGCTACTGTGATGGAGGGACGCTCGAGCCCGATGCACCATAACTCATTGAGGGCCTCGAACATCTGACGGAAAGCCAGCAGTTGCTGTTCCAACTGCTCCATCTTCTTCTCGTGGTCCACCGTGACCTGTTGTAGTTTCTCCTAGTCTGTTGCAGCTCGTCTCGGGTGCTGGCTAACTCGTCTCGAAGAGATACATTGTCCGAATTACCACTATTGCGTGCAGATGACGTTGGCTTCTTACGAGTGCCAAGACCAACGTTGTAAGCTGTCTGATTCTTGAAAACCAATTGCGACAGCTGCTCATCTGGTATGGGGTCGGTCTCTGTCTCCTGAGTTTGATGTTGGAGTTCCATCATTTCGTTCTGTTTCAAAAAATAAGTTATATATTAGAATTTGAGAAAAAAATTTAACTATATAATATTAATTATTTTATTTTAAAACCTGAAACTTACATAGCAGCGTTCGGCTTCTTCATTTATCCATTTCTTCTTGTCATTGTAATGCGTCACACGGAAAAAAATCTGGAAATGATTGCACCTCACCTGTGTTACTCTGTTATAAACATAAAATAAATTCAATATTATTCAGATAGTAAAAACAATTAACTGTTAAATTTACGTTAGGATATATTTACCTCAGAATGTTCGGCACGATGTTGGATAAATGGCTCTTCGAACCTGCACGGTGGTTAAAACGCAAGTGACTTCGATTTTCCGCATTTGCGTGACATTTATCCTGTATTCACCAACACTGTAAGTACCGAAAACAAAGACAATTATAAATTTACGTTTATTTCAAAATTTACCTCGTGTTTTTTGCTAGACCAAAGCTCACATAAGAATGTCCAATCTTGTTCCTCTATAAAATCAGGCTTGTGTTGTGGAGCATTGAAGGTCCATGTTCGTCGAATATTGGTTTCAGGACTTTTGTTCTATAATCTTTATAACTTTTCCCAATGTGGTAGTCAATATATTATTGGACATTCACTTGGGTCAGATCGAACTCGAACCATTCCTACATGAAAATTCGAAGTAGTAAAAATAAGTATCAAATAAAAAATGTTAAATAACAAACAATATCGAAAACTTACAAGTAGCGAAGGGAATAGCTGGTTCATTTTTGTCTCCCACGGTATCTTTCTCCAAGATACGTAGTTTTGGGGAGCTCATATCAAGCTGTAGCTCCTATGGCTGTATTAAATGCTGAATTATGTTGTCCGACTTGAGTGTGTCCATCATCTGATATCTCTATCCGAATACGGCCGTGAGCCTTAACGTACTTAGCCAACCCCAGGCCACGGGTGCGTCCTCGACCCTTCACTGTACTGGACTCACCTGTGCTAGCAGAGAAATCACCAGGGCCAGTTGCCCTTGTTGATGTGATGTAGATGGAGTCGCGGTAGCCCGTTTGCGATTGCCCGGTGCCATCTGCAAAACCCGTCGCATTAGCGTCATCAAATTCCAAAGTTCTTATACATATACATACATATCCATACAAGTCAATACAACTTAACAAAAGCGCTTATCACATCGAATGCTCACTTTCGTAAGTTTCGAATTCCAAAACACATACAAACATTCCAAAACACATACTATATTACTATATGAACTTTCGAATTCCAAAACACATACAAACATTCCAAAACACATACTATATATTATAATGAACTTTCGAATTCCAAAACACATACAAACATTCCAAAACACATACTAACTATACGGAGTTTCGAATTCCAAAACACATACAAACATTCCAAAACACATACTATATATACTATATGAACTTTCGAATTCCAAAACACATACAAACATTCCAAAACACATACTATATTATACTATATGAACTTTCGAATTCCAAAACACATACAAACATTCCAAAACACATACTATACTATACGGAGTTTCGAATTCCAAAACACATACTGTACTAAATGGACGACGAAGTTAAACGGAAAACAATCGGGCGCTGCCTGTTCTGCCCAGAATTCTGTAACTTCATAATTAATCACTATTATCGTCGGTATTTGAGGATTCGTGACTGGAATCGAAGTCATTCAGTGTCAAATTGTTCTTCACTTGCTACTTCAACGCTCACTTCAGAATGAGGAATTAGCTCAACGTCTGTACTAGCTCGAGTTAATGTGATATTTTCAGGAACGTTGACAGTTGGTCCAATAAATATCTGTTCAGGAACTTCAAAATTGCCCGAGACTTCTTGTGTTTCATCTGATATGTCAACTCTATCTTTCTCCTGCGTGTCCCAAATGGCCCTATGTTGTAACTTTTCTACCACCATCCATCCAGTTCCTAACTTAGGATCGGGTATATATATCACTGAACGTGCTTGGGTACAAAAAATGTATGGATCATTCTTGTACCAACAACGTTGAACATTAATTGACTTGAGATGATTACTAACTTGAATTCTCCTCTTTCTGGCATTAGTGTCAAACCACTTACATTGGAATAGCACAGTATGTCGTCTGGGTCGATATATGAACTCAATGACCGATTGCAATACGCCGTAGAAGTCAATTACATCTGAGTCGTGTTCTCCTTGGACTACAATTCCAGAATTTTGAGTCACATGATTAACATCTCGCTGTTCGGTATGAAATCTAACTCCGTTGACAATACATCCACTGTACTCATACGCCTGCATTTGAGGCCCATAAGCCAAAGAAAAACCAAGAGGATTGCGAGTCCAATTGACCATTTTCCACTTGATTAATAATCTGACAATGAAATATATGTGTTAATATAACAAACTGAAATGTCTAATGTTAGGATCAAAATAAATAAAAAATATTATAACTTACAGTTGTCTCAAACCATTTAGGAAATTTTTTTTTGTGGGTTTCATCAACATTATGGTCACCAGCAATTTGTAGCATTGTTAGATGTTGCCTACAATAAATTATCACGGTTAATGTATGGAAAAAATTCAGTAATGATGCACCAGAAAAACTTACATTAAATACGGTTGCACTTCATCACAATTACTCAATATAAACCAATGCGCACGTTGAACTTCCTGACGGGTTAGTAATTTGACACATACTGCCCCAAATGGTCTGTTAATTTTGACGGAACACTGTGATCTTTGGCTATTACTTGCATCTCCATCATAATTTCGTGGCCGACGATGAAATGAGTTTCAATATTCTGCATGTACATGGAACAAAATGTTATTGCTTCATTTATTATAACAGCTTCAGCTATTGAACCTTCAGGTCGTGCCTTGTTTTTGACATATTATTTGTAATCTCCCAAAGCTCTGCAGATATGACAACAAGTTTGCATTAACACTAAATTCTATGCACAAAAAAACGGTTACAAATTTTCTGATATAAAATGTATATATATATATATATATAGTACCTCTCAATGGGATACATCCATCTGTAATGGACAGGACCTCCCTTTCTAGCTTCATCCGGTAAATGCACAGCCAGATGTACCATGACATCAAAGAAAGCGGGTGGCAAAATTCGTTCCAGCTTGCATAGGATTATCACGATTCCTCGCTCAAGGTCGTCAATAACAGATGTGCTTAATGTCATCTGACACAATTGTTTAAAGAAGCCACATAGATCAAGTACGGCGTCGCATATATTCGGGGGGAGATAAGGTCGAATGCCAACAGGAAGGAGAATCTCAAGCAGCACATGACAATCGTGACTCTTTAATCCCGTTATTGTATCATCTCTGACCCAACGCCCAATATTGGATGCATAATTATCAGGGAATTTAACAATTTTCAGCCAATCACGGAATGATTTTCTCTCCGATTGATTGAGCACATAACTAGCAGGAGGCTTAATAAAACCTCGAGAGGAGTCTTGTAAATGCAATTCACTGCGAATTCTAAGATCTTGTAGGTCCAATCTAGCATTTACAGTGTCTTTTGTCTTACCCGGAATATTGAATATACCCACTAAACTCTCACAAATATTTTTTCTCTATATGCATTACATCCAAATTATGTCGCCAAACAAAGTCCCCAATATTCTAACTCAAAGAAAATACTTTTTCCTGTCCAATTCAACTCTTCAGGTAACCGTTTTCGATTTTTTTATCTCTATATTAGGATGTTTACCTGGTGTGCTGTCTTTGAGATGTGTGTGTTGGCAGTATGTCAAATGCAGACAATCGATTGGGCTTACTCTGAGGTTCATGTGTGCCCGTTTTTAAAAATTTACTCCTCCGCCAAGGATGACTCGACTCAAGAAATCTCCTGTGGCCCCGTTGTATCCGATTTTATCCGTAATCGTTGCGAAGGTGTATGATCCGCACAAACTGGACATGCCATGTATCCCTTAGTGCTCCATCCAGATAATGAACCATAGGCTGGAAAATCATTAATGGTCCATAATAATGCGGCATGCATCTGAAAATACTGCTCTGAAGCTGCATCATAGTATGCACACCCAATTCCATAATGTTTGTAACTCCTCGATCAATGGTCTCAAGTAAATATTTATACTTTACCAGGTGAACGTGGACCAGGGATAAGCAATGACATAAAACATGAACGGATCCTTCATACATTTCCATGGAGGTAAGTTATATGGAATGACAATAACGGGCCAGATGCTATAAGAGTTGTACATATTCCAAATGGTTAAAACCATCAGAGGCAATACCTAACCTGACATTACGGGGGTCCTCAGCGAAACGAGGGTACATGTCATCAAATTCCTTCCATTCGGTTCCGTCCGCAGGATGTCTAAGTATGCCTCCGCCCGATCCTCTTTTCATGATGCCACATCATACTCTCAGTCGCTGTGTGTCGTGACATGAACAATCTCTGCAGCCTGGGCGTTAAAGGGAAATATCGCAATATCTTTTGAGGCACTTTCTTCCCCATACCACGGACTTTGTACCGACTTTCACCACATATCGGACAATGTTCAAGTGATTCATACTCGGCACGAAATAATACACAATCAAACTTACAAGCATGAATGGATTCATACCCCATTCCCAGATCACGCAACATTTCTTTGCCTCGTAGTACGACTTAGGCAATTCGCTTCCAACCGGTAACATTTGGGCCAGTAACTCTAACATCATATCGATACTTTTGTTGGTCATTTGTTGATCACTTTAATGTGTAATAATTTCACAACGAAATCAAGATCGACATTCCAGCACCTTCGAATGGAATTTTTTTGCCTCATCAAGTAGTTCACTAAATAAATTTTGATCATTTCCACTTAACACTGGCATGTCGCCACTAACACTATGACCAAGTTGTGGACCTTGTAAGTCATGCAAAATATCGACGATCTCATCGTTTGCAGGTTGATTGTAACTACTGCTCCCTTCCCGACATCATAAAACTGTGACTGAGAATGATACTGCTCACCGTGATAAATCCACGTACGGTAAGTTGGTGATATTCCTGGCATGTATAAATGATTATTATGAACTTCATCTAACTGCTTCCTTTTCCTATTCAAACAATTTGCACATGGACAACGAACACGACCTTCTGCATCAATGTGTTGCTTGCGACTTCCATAAACTCAGACACTCCATTACGATATATTCAACACTCAATCTATCCAGAGCGCTCATCCAATTTCTATCCATTTCAGCAGAATACCTAAATATAATAATATAATTATTAGATATCATTTTACAGTAATCAACATTACTAATTCAGTAATACTTAATTTAAGCACATATATATATATTGGTTGATAAATTAAATAGTTTACAAAAAAATTATATTTTATTAATTAATATACTTACTCTACATATATGAATGATAAATCACTAACAAACAACATATAAACAACACATATAATCATAAAAATTGAAATAATAAAGAAATATGAAAGAATAATTACCTTATCGGAAATTGATTACAATTTTATTGAAAATTTTTAGGAGAGATGTGAGGCTTGTAGAGGAGAAATTCTCAGATTTCAGAGGAGGAAAATGAAGAGAATGAGAGAAAAAACAGAGGGGGAGAAGGGTTGGTGACCACCATCTGCATTTTAATCTATCTTTAGCGTCGAATACACAAATTCGACGCTAATTGTTGGTTATTAGCGTCGAAAACGGTTTTTTTGACGCTAAATATAAAACAATTAGTGTCGAATTTAATTTAGACGCGAAAGAATCAATGATCTGTCGGTGGAAGCTTCATAACTCTTTAGCGTCGAAATATTTGCGACGCTAAAAGTACTATTTTTGGCGTCGAATATTCCAATTCGACGCTAATTGTGTACGTTTTTAGCGTCGCAACCGTGTTTTCGACGCTAAATATCAAAAAGGTAGCGTCGAATTTAATTTAGACGTGAAGAATCAAGGACCTGTCGGTGGGTGGAAGCTTCATAACTCTTTAGCGTCGAAAATATTTTCGACGCCTACAAGTATTATTTTTGGCGTCGAATATTCATATTCGACGCTAATTGTGTACGTTATTAGCGTCGAAACCGTTTTTTCGACGCTAAACATAATACTTTTAGCGTCGAATTTAATTTAGACGCGAAAGAGCTCAGGGATTTGTCGGTGGAAACTTTATAAACCTTTAGCGACGATCTATGTTGGACGCTAAAAGTATATTTGTGGCGTCGACACCTTTTTTGACGCTAAAAGTGTAATATTTGGCGCCAAAAAATTATTGCAATAATATAATTATTCAGCGTCGAATACCATTCGACGCTAAAGTTCTGTTTTTAGCGTCGAAACATGTTTTCGACGCTTAAAACCTTAATATTCTGCGTCGAAAGTTTATTCCGTCGCTTCAAAATATGACATATAGCGTCGAAAATCACTTTCGTCGCTAAATATCACTATTAGCGTCGAATAATGTTTCGATGCTAAATATTTGGACGCTAAAAGCCATAATTATTGTAGTGCACGTTATAATAATGTTTAGATAGTTCAGAAAGTTTCGAGAGTACAAGATACTTCCATAATGTTATCGGAAGATTTTCCGAAAATACGTAATTCGAGGATTTATTTAAACTATTTGATTGTCTTATAATGATATATTATGACATATTAAGAGTATTTGAATGGTTTTGGAGAAACGGAAAAGACCCAAAATGTTCCGGATCTATTCGTAACACTTTTCATTTACATTTATGAGGATTTTGGGTTTGAGGTCGGAAAGTATATATGATATGATAGATTTGTAAAGTTAAATATTTTTGAGAAGTAAAGAAACAAAAATCGTTGAAATCGAACTTGATTGAGTATTCCGGGAAGGTCCGAAAATTTATTATAGCTAAGTCAGGAGTGTTTGCGAGACTAGGTAAGTATTCCCACACGATGATACTTGATGTAATGTTTGATGTTTATCTAATAGATATGCATGTGTGTGTGTAAATGTAGATATGTCTATATAAATATTCTAAGGTCTATTTTGTGATATGATGATACCGTATCTCAATATTTACGTTATTTATCGATGGCTGGTGATAAATATGATGAGAGAATTCGGTTAGGACGTTCTGACCGAGTACGTTCATGACCAAAATAAAGATTAAAAACAAGTAGTGATCATGTTATTTTGTATTTGTGCGTTATTGTCAATGGATGACAAATTTGATATGTGTTATATGATTGTATCTGACATGTGAGTTGATATTTTTGTTTTATATTTTGCTTGATATTTTATTTTAGTTTTGTTTGATACTTACGTTTTATATTTCGTTTTATAATAAAATATTTCGATAAGAATGATTCTGGATAACTTATTTTACGTGATATGAGATTTTGATTGGATGATATATGCTACGTTTTTTTTCACGATTATATTTTAAGATTTTAAAATCTCTATGGCGCCTGTTTTATAAGGTCTTGTCCAGCTGTAGGTTATTAATTGTTACCCTTTATCGACATGGTCTATTTCAACATAATGTATGATCAGTGTGCCGACCCAGACATTGGACCCCTGATATTTTCATCTAGCAATCTTGGTTCCTGAATGCCTAATATATTCATCAAATTGATCCCTGGATGCCTGATACGGATCATGATGACATTGGTTTGAGAATTTGATTTCGTTTTCAACAAAACATCTTTATATTATTTTTTGAAAATAGTTGTTTTATGATTTTCTGAGAAAATAAATTTTATGGTTTTTAGCAAAAATGTGTCTTTTTCATCTATAATTGTCAGGATTCTATACTTATATATATGTGTTTATTTTCTATTCATATAAGTATCCATCTCTCAATTCCATCCTTTCTTTATAAAAACGTATTCAAAAATTCTACAGAAGTTTGTTATTCTTAGAATGCTTTGTTGTATCCTAAGGTATATTGCCTAATCCTACCGCAAATAGTGGGGGGGTATTAATATCTTAAAGATAGTATTTCGGGGGTTACTTCTTGTAAGAGCCTGGGACAGCCGGTGGTTTTACCTGCGCCGCGGCTAAGAATGAGTGGTTTGGTTGCGGGGTTTCCATCGTTTCCAAAAAAAAAAAAAAAAAAGATAGTATTCTTCACGTCTCAAAACCTTTTATTTTACCCACTGTCAAAATAATTTTTATGGTATTAATCGCAATGGAATCCAAATTTATTGTAAATCAAGAGTTCGTGAAATTGGTCAGTTTGATGGAATAAATTTTTTTTCTCTAGAAAGACAAGATGATGTTCTTGTTGACTGCCCTGAAAATATCATACATCCTTGATCTGAATCTGCTTGAAATTTCTAAATCTGGAAATCATTGGAGTACAAATACAAATTTCTTATCATGAAATATTTTGAATTTTGTATGGTTGATAATATTTCTATTATGGATCAAGTACATGAGTTACAAGTTTTAGTCTCCAAACTTAAAAGATCCGAAAATTAAATTCCCCGAAGCATTACAAGTAGGAGGAATAATTACAGAACTTCCTTCTAGTAAGAATTATTACAGGAAGAAATTACTACATACCATAGAAGAATTTTGTCTTGAGCAGATTCAAAAACACTTGCGAATTGAACAAGAAATCAGAATTAATTCATGTCAAGAATTTTGTAACATAATCTGCAAATTATAAAAGTTAATGTTGTTGAATGAAATCAAATTGAAAAGAAGAATATTGATGGAAACAAAAGATAATATTCTGATAAATAAAAGAATTCCAATAATTCAAGGAGTGCAAGCAACTTAAAGAAAGGAAAAACCTGAAATCATTGTGGTAAGAAATGACATTACAAATATGAATAATTTTTGTATTTGTAACTTTACTTTGTAAAAAAGGATTTAAGGCTGTCTTAGAGTTCGATAAAATAATTTTGTCCAAAAATGGATAATTTTTGGAGAAATGTTATTCATGTGATGGAATGTTTAAATTCAGTAATAATAATAATAATAAATCTGATGTTTCTGTTTACATGACTGGTTTATCATTATATTTATGACATGTCATTAAAGTATATGACTAAACATGGAATAATGTCCAATAAAGATGAAGCAAAAAAAAGAAAAGAAAAAAAGGAACATGTGAAATTTTCATACTAGTAAAAATGATTAAAAAATAAAAATATTTTCCAAAAATTGAAGAAATTTTGATTTATTAGAACTTGTGCATTCAAAATTGTATAATTAATCAAATAATATATGGGAAAACAATATAATGCTTGTTTTATTTATGTTTCAATGTTTGTACTTATTTGAAAATTGTAGAATTAATCAAATAATATTTTTTTTTTATTTTCATAAGTTAAATATATATATATATAATTTTATCAAAATTGCAGAAAGGCTTGTGTTCGGAAAGGATTGCATCCATTCTCAAGTCCTCTTTCGCAACTCCACAGTTCACACCGTCTTGATGATGACCCTTTCATTTGTATTATTCTTTCTAATTTAATAAATCCGATTTAATTTTTAAAAAATCAAACATAATCTCAATTTAAAACTTGTGTCTTTATTTAATTTGATTCTTTTTATTAATTATTTTAGACTTGCTGGTATAATAGTGATTTATGAGGTTTAATAAAATAATGCTATATAAATTTTACTAGAGATTAATTTTTAACTAATAGAATTCTACTTTGACAGAAAGTGAACTATAATTGAAAGTATAAATGCTATTTTAGTCCATAAGGCTTGAGTTAATTATTACATGATTAGTCCCTATATTTTTTTAATTACTCTAAAATCTAAGGCCCCTATATCTATTTTCATTAAAATCTATTTAATAATAATCATTTAATTTTCACACCTTGTATGTTCAACTCTTTTAAAATCTTAAGTCATATAAGGAAAATAAACTTTTTTCTTTGAAAAGTAAGATCCAACCGTTACGAAAGTGGGGACAATAATGTTTTGAATAATTTTAAAGATTAATGAGTAATTGTAGATATTTGATTTCGCCTTAGGTTCAAAATCGAGAATTTGTATAATGAGGCACTAGCGATCTTGCAAAACAAAAGTAGAGTGAGTGGGGAATTTTCTACCCAGCAGTGTGGTGGTTGTCGTAGGCACTCCGACGCTCAAGTCAGTAGTAAAGACGTACAGAAAGTAATGGAAAAGCAAGGTTTGATGTTACTTTGACCTCCGTATACTGCCGTAAGGGCAGTGGATCAGTGTTTAGATTGTGGTATACTTTGAGAGTTCAAGTAAGAGTGTCCAAGCTTGAATGAATCATAACTCTAAGTTCTGCATCCTTTTATAGGCTTTGTAATAGCTTTCTAATTGGATTCGATGCCATATTTATACCTGTCGTCTGGGACTATGTCGGCTGGACCTGTTGGTGGCTTTATGGAGTAAGAAGTATGCTATGTCGTTTGGATCAGAGGGAGATCATGTTACGAATTCACGACTTTCTCTGCTGATTGGTAAATATGGGGGAAAAGTCACAAGTGAATGATGGTTCAATATCGTCTAGGATAATTAGAAGGCAATGAATGTAATTCCACGAAGTCTGAGAAGAACAAGTATCTATATTTTCCGCATGGGGGATATGAAGGTTACTGATCTTTACAGAAGGTTATTCTGTTCCAAGTAATATTATGGAAACAAATATTGTTCGTATTCATGAATCAGACATAAATAGGATCCAAATTGACGCTCCGAGTACCAACCCTAATAGCTATGACATCAGACTCAATCACCCATTGTTAGCTAAAACCCATCATTCCAACCTTTTGGCCACTGCTACACGCTATGTATACGTGACAACCTGCAAGTCACCTGCTTCGGGAATGCTCCGTCTGTTAGGGTTTCTTCCCAAGGAGAGTCGTTGAACAACTAATGCCACATCAGTCTTCCGGATGCTCAAACTTCCAAGTAGGGCATATGTCATATGCCTTCAAGCACAAAAATATCTGGTGGCCTCAGCTTCGTTCCTCGGATCGGGATGTCAAGGCAAAGTGTGTTTGATCAAGTCATCCTTTCTTCAACTAGGTCGGGTCGGTAAGCATAGACCACCTCAGGTCGGCTTCCACAAACGATCAAATGCTGCAAGAACTCATTTCCTTTTCAGGTCGAGCCTGGGTACCTACTTATTCCATCAATGGTAGGTTCCCTCAGGAAACCTCTTTGCATAATGGGTTCAACTCTTCTATTTAACCAGTTTCTCTGGGCCTTATCATTCTCGTCTATCCAAGTGCAAAACCCACGCTATCCTTCTTCGGTATTCAAACATCTTCAGAGTAAAAAACCATCATTAACAAGAATAAAAAACACAATTATATAATTAAAAATAATTAAATAATATGAGTTCATTAGTTTCTTTTTTGCCTTTTTCTCTTTGTTCTTGAAAATCTTTTGGGACATTTCTTAGACACCACACAATTTACAAATTCATCGGAAAGTCAATTTATGTGTCTACTTTTTCAGTGAATTAAAGTCAATAATAAATAAAAGGAAAATGTGTACAATGCAAATCACATTTTAAATAATAATTCTGTCTTTTACAATCATATTTTGTTGAAAAATCATAGAAACCTTTATCATAGAAAC